>JAHWFP010217919.1:43905-78207 GCA_023313725.1 Lithobius niger | reverse complement strand
TTCCGAATGGTTCGGCCCTTCAAAGGAGTGATATCAACACACCAAAATATTCGCCAAGTTAATCGCACCGCTTAATAATTCGAAGGTTAAATGAAAACTAGTACATTGCTACTTTCGGTAGCAATCTTCAAGTTTTCATTTAACGTCCAAAGTATTATTCGGTGCGATTAACTTGGCGAATGTTTTGGTGTGTTGATATCACTCCTTTGAAGGGCCGAACCATTCGGAACTTGGCGGCCACTTTTACCAGTTTTGGTTTTTGATATGATATCACTTCTTTTTTTGAATTGTGTATTGACTCATCAACACTACCGTGCAGATGAGTAATAAAGCGCCACGTCATTAAGAAATTGGTTTTCAGCAATTTCCTGCTACCGTTTGCCTATAGGCCGGACCATTCTCAACTTAGTCACCTCTTTATTGGCTTTTGGTTTGGTTTTAATTTTGTGGTAATTTGTTGTATTTAGTTAGTTTTGGTGTGTTGATATTACTCCTTTGAAGGCCGAACCATTCTCAACTTGGTGGCCTCCTTACCAGTTTTTGGCTTTGTTTATTTTGCTTTGTTTTTAGAGATGGTTTATTTTTCGTGAATTGGACGTGAATACAATTTCTTTGTAACGTTGTTTAGATTTATCGTGATACACTAGTGTGTGCCTAGGTACGTACGTCAGTATACACGTTCTCATTGTCGGAACTTTGGTCGTCCAATGAGAGACGATGCCCACAATACTAACAATGGTTATAACAATATTTTCGTACTTACGCGCCCTCCCTGTTCCGCCCCCAGGTTCCAAACCATAAAAGGTACACAGTTCGTATTGTAGTGCACCCATTCGTCCAATTTCATAGAATTGGAATCCTTCCCGTTATCTCGGAATCGATGAATAATCACCCTATGGGATTTAACATGGGGATGAGCGGACTAGCAAGTAACACATTTTCAACGTTATTGAGGGGTAGATTTTGAATTGAAAGCAGCATAGCTGGCATTCAAACACGATTTAATTTTTGTCAGGTGGGTCATTGCTCTCGATTTCAACACAATTTAAGCTTTTGTACCGCATTATTATTTTTCCCCAAGTACCCGAAATGTGCCCAACTATGCTTCAAGATATAAGACACTGACGAAATGGCGTCGCGCTACAATGGTTTACAACCTCGACAATTGAATTGATGTGATGTTTGTTGTGATGATGGTTGCCTAACTTGGAGCGACACACTAGCGTGTGTCTAGATACACCTAATTCTAACATTGGTACTCGGGAATAGTGAGAAGGTCATTTGGCTAGTGACCAAACTGGCGCGTAATAAGGGGGGGGGGGAATGGAGACTTAATTGCACATCGACAGCTAGGTCACTAGCGCCAACCTCCTCAGTCACAGTGCATCTCAGTGCAATGCAGTGGTGAGTAATAGGACTGTTGAATGTTAAAGTATTGTCCGTAACCTAAAAATCGTTGAAAAATCGTTAAAAACATTGTGCGAGTATCTCGTGTTTTCGTGGGTGCAAGTTAAGCGTAGGCCGGTTAACCGGAAATGACACACTGTAATGACATACATCCGCCTTGCGTAACTCCTCCATAGTAACTATTAAGTTGCATTGTTATTGTGAAAAAAATTCCGCCTTACCCATCAACAAACAAAAAACATCTATATCTATACACACATAAGTTAGGCAACAAACATCACAACAAACATCACATCAATTCAATTGTCGAGGTTGTAAACCGTTGTCGCACGAAGCCATTGCGCCAGTGTCTTATATCTTGAACCACAATTGGGCACATTTCAGGTACTTGGGGAAAAATAATAATGCGGTACAAAAGCTAAAATTGTGTTGAAATCGAGAGCAATGACCCACCTGACAAAAATTAACTAGTGTTTGAATGCCAGCTATGCTGCTTTCAATGCAAAATCTGCCCCTCAATAACGTTGAAAATGTGTTACTAACTAGCTAGCCCGCTCATTCCCATGTTAAATTCCACAGGGTGATTATTCATCGATTCCGAGATAACGGGAAGGCTTCCAGCTATGAAATTGGACGAATGGGATGCACTACAATACCAACTGCGTACCTTTTATGGTTTAGAGACTGGGGGCGTAACAGGGATGGCGTGGGAGGGCGCGTAAGTACGAAAATATTGTTATAACCATTGTTAGTATTGTCGGCATCGTCTCTCATTGGACGGCCAAAGTTCCGACTACGAGAACGTGTATACCTACGTACGTGCCTAGGCACACACTAGTGTATCACGATAAATCTAAACACCGTTGCAAAGAAATTGTATGCACGTCCAATTCACGAAAAAAAAAATGTAAAAAAAAGCAAAATAAACAAAGCCAAAAACTGGTAAGGAGGCCACCAAGTTGAGAGTGGTTCGGCCCTTCAAAGGAGTGATACCAACACACCAAAACTAACTAAATACAACACATTACAACAAAATTAAACCAAGCCAAAAGCCAATAAAGAGGTGACTAAGTTTAAAATGGTTCGGCTTATAGGCAAAAGGTAGTAGGAAATTGTTAAAAACCAATTTCTTGCTTACGTGCCACTTTATTACTCATCTGCACGGTAGTGGAGTTGAGTCAATACACAATAAAAAAAAAGAGTGATATCATATCAAAAACCAAAACTGGTAAAAGGGGCCGCCAAGTTCCGAATGGTTCGGCCCTTCAAAGGAGTGATAGCAACACACCAAAACATTCGCCAACTTAATCGCACCGAATAATACTTTGGACGTTAAATGAAAACTTGAAGATTGCTACCGAAAGTAGCAATGTTCTAGTTTTCATTTAACCTTCGAATTATTAAGTGGTGCGATGAACTTGGCGAATGTTTTGGTGTGTTGATATCACTCCTTTGAAGGGCCGAACCATTCGGAACTTGGCGGCCACTTTTACCAGTTCTGGTTTTTGATATGATATATATTCCCTTAATGAGCAACCTTCAAAGGGTTTCAAAGGGTTCAACGAGCGTTAACCACTCCTGGTCATCTGACCGAAGCCCTAAGGCCCTATGTCTGCAACAGCCAGATTCCCGGGCGGTCACCCACCCAATGAGCAATTTTTCATGATTAAACAAAGCAAATTTCAATAATGCCAGCTAATCAGCTGTACCCTGGAACAATCACCAAGAGGGCGAGCGGATTCATTCTTGGCACGGTAGCAAAGAAAAAGGCAAGCGGCTGACAATGAGCACGGATATGCGCTTTAACAATAATTAGAAACAAACACAATATTGCTTCAATAATTCTGACTATTTACAGCCGAGTTGAAAAGTTTCTAAGTTGGTTGAGTAACAATTGTTACGGTGGGCTTTTTGCACTTGGTATCAAAACGGAGAAACAGGAAATCCACGTAAAACCAAAACTAAGAGAAGCCGCCAATTGTCCAAAAAGGGTCAGCCTTTGAAAGTAGTGATATCATTTAACGAGGGAAAGGCCACCAAGGTTAATTCTATTATCCAAGTTCATCGCACCGACTAATAGTTCGAAAATGCGGTAGCAATATTCAAGGTTTCTTTTAACGTGTATAGTATTATTCGGTGGCTAATTAACCTTGGCGACCTTTCCCTGGTTGAATTATATTACTACTTTGAAAGGCCGACCCTTTTGGGAAACTTGGCGGCTTCTCTTATACCAATTTTGGTTTTGGGTGGATATCACAATTTTCATAGGACTGTGAATTTACAATAGGTAACACAGTCTAATCGTCACTTCAACATTTTTTCTGGAAGAATTTTATGTCTATAAATTTTCTCATTCATAATCTTAACATTTACGAATCCCCGATTAGCCGCTACACCAGCCAAGTTGACACAGTTTGGTTTATTGTACATCCATGCTTCACATGCTTAAGTTTGTTCAATCCCATTGTTGAGCACACTGGCTAACAAACGCTGATTTTCGCTCGCTTCGCTCACTCAATCAGCGCATCGCCCCCTCAGTTACTCCTCCCGAGCTTCATGTGAATTACGCAATGAAGCTGGAATTGCTCGCTCAATCACTATAGTCTCATCTACTTGGCCGATCATCTACTTGGCGGCTCCACACTAGCGTGTGTCAAGAAAAACCAGTAAACTTGGCACATTACTAAATCACACTTCTTTAAACAAAATTACTTTTTTCCCTACTTGATTGGTCCGTATGCTCACGATCTGCATTTTTTTCCAACGATCTGCATTGTTGTTTTTATGAGCCGGATTAATATTTGGTACGGGGCACTGGCCCGCAGCCTCATGCCCCAAACAGAAACTAAAAACAATGACTATAATGAGCCGGATACTGAGCCGCCTCTTTGCAGCAACAATGTATTCTGACAATTAAGTATCGAAAAAAAGGGTTCAAGGGTTTTAGCGAGCGTTAACCGTACCCGGTCATCCAGTATTGAAACGATGCGCGTATAACACTTAAGCATGTTATGATAGACTGTTGAATGACAAAGGATACAAACAATGGTTACAACAATAATTTAGCAATGCGTCATTTCACAGAAAGTGTTTCTAACTGAAACCTCCATTTTAGAAAATGGCACTTCCCCGGACTACTCTTTACGTGTGCGTCAAAACTGTGACATATGAACTTTCCCTAACGAGCTGTAGATACGTCTTTATACCCTATTAGAATTAACATGGGAGCCTTGTCCTTAGCTAGCCAGTAACACAAATCAACGTTATTGAGAGTACTTTTTCTCCATAAAAGAGACGTTCCCACACTTTAATATTGAAGTTTTCTTCGTTACTTGACCCAAGATACCTGATTCCAACGATTTTTAAAGATTTCTACCGCATAGGGAATTTACACCAGTAGACTGAAATCAGGTATAAGGTCGGTACAGTCAAAAGACACAGTCTGCTAGTGACCGCCTTTCCACTTGGCGGCGACAATCTAGCGAGTGGCTAGATATAGCCACACTGCGTTGCCCTACACTGAAACAGTTATTTACTTCCTTAAGAAAACAAAACACCAGGGATCCCAAAGAGAGGGGGAGCAGGGGTGGGGGGAGGGTTTCAAACCATACAATGGGAGAATACGCAAGAGTGCGAGGCAGGGAACCCGGTAGGGGACAGAGTGTACCGTGGGGGGGGGGGGGGGCTGCAGGTAGATATCTGACCACAATGGAGAATATGGGCAGATTGGGGTGTTCAATGGGGACTCAAAGTAGGGAGGGTTCGCCCAATCTTTTCATTTCATGCTCCCAAGTAAAGTATTTTGCTCACGCATGCGGAAATCAGCTAGACCGGAGTATGTTACGCCGGGGAACAACTAGTGAAAATTATTTATCTGAAATGAGCAATTTCTGTAGAATGAAAACTTAGCTCCTTTTTGTGAGTAATTTGTTTTGCTATTAGCATCAAAAGATATTATACGGCTAAGAAATAAAAAAATACACAATCATAAAAATCACAAATTCCCTAACCAAAAGAACGATTAATAAACAAAAACGGAATGTTAAATATTTAGAGTAAGGATCTAAAAGTCAAAACCTAGAAGGAACACGGACAAGCTTTGACAGTCAGGGTCTAGGTGTAAAATTTTGTCAGTAAGAGACTGGTAAGCACTAAGCACTAACTAAGATAGCCACCGGGTAGTAAGGGTCTAATGCTTACCAGTCTCTTACTGACAAAATTTTACACCTAGACCCTGACTGTCAAAGCTTGTCCGTATTCCTTCTAGGTTTTGACTTTTAGATCGTTACTCTAAATATTTAACGTTCCGTTTTTGTTTATTAATTCGTGTTACTTTTAGAATTGCAGCTAAACTGTAAAACAGGGCAGTTGACGGTCAAAACTCAGAGTTTAACACAAGCATGGTTTTTCGATCAGCGTCTTTTGGGAAAAGGTTGGGAATCTTCCATTCTACGCACGTCAAAAACTTCATTTACGTCAAAATAGTTTTCAGATGGCGCTCGCAATCACAAGCGGCAATAGTATTTGCTAAAATAGCATTGTTTTGAGTTACGGATTGCTGCCGATCCTACGTGTTTTGTCCAAAAAATACCGAATAAATGCATTTTTCCGGCCAGAAAAAATTTATGTGATGCCTAGAATATGTATAAACAGAATAACGACGACAAAACAAATATAGTACATAAAGTTTAATTAGAAAAAAAATAATTAAATCAAGATAAAAAAGATATTGATTGGATAATGCTCGACAACAATGCAATCTTTTTCATAGTTGTATATAAGAACATATGTCACTGAAGGCGGAATGGATTCTCCATTGTTGACGCCAAAGAGTCAAATGATTGTTTTCGTGATACTGGGGCTTTAAACAATGCAATTAAACAATGCCACTCTTTGGCGTCATCGATGGAGAATTTATTCCGCCTTCAGTGACATGATTTGATTTGATTTGATTTAATGCGGAGCGTTAACCATACAGATTATCTGCCCCATGTGACATGTTCTTATATACAACAATGAAAAAGTTTGCATTGTTGTCGAGCATTATCCAATCAATATTTTTTTTATCTTGATTTAAATATTTTTTCTAATTAATCTTTATGTACTATATTTGTTTTGTCGTCGTTATTCTGTTTATACATGTTCTAGGCATCACATAAATTTTTCCTGGCCGGAACAATGCATTTATTCGGTATTTTTTGGACAAAACACGTAGGATCGGCAGCAATCCGTAACTCAAAACAATGCTATTTTAGCAAATACTCTTGCCGCTTGCGATTGCGAGCGCCATCTGAAAACTATTTTGGCGTAAATGAATCTAGAAATGGAAGTTTCCCAACCTTTACCCAAAAGACGCTGATCGAAAAACCATGACACAAGAGACCCTAGGATGACCCTACCTGGCTATCGCCAATGGTAACAATAGAAACAAATCCTTTAATCTTCAGTCTATGTCTTGCAGCTGGCGTTTGCTAATTGGCATTGTTGTATAATAACAATGTTTAAAACAATGTAAAACAATCAATCTGGTGGTTTAGAGCTCTGTAACCCGTGAACCACTCCACCAATTAGAAAAGGCCTTATGAAAAGGGTACATCTACAGAGCAGTACCTGTAAAATGAGCTAAGAACCAGCTTTATAGGACAAATGGTTTGACCTGTAGAGAGGACAGACGACAGCATCCCCAGAACAACAACAACAACAACAAGCAGAACAAGAAGTTGTCTATTTGGCTCCTCTCTGGATCTCGGAATTGGCTGGACCGAATTTCAAAATTTTTGGGCTGCAGACAGGTCTTGACTAGTCAAGGCTAGATTTCAAATTTGGTTTAAAGATGTTTACTTTTGACGGAGTTATAAGCTCTCAAAGTTGAGAATTTAACACAGAGGTCCTAGGTCGACCCTTACTAACACTGGCGAATATGTAAACAAGAATCAGCATCGAAAATAACTAGGTTTTAAAGTTCAAGGATAAATCATCAACAATGCATCCAAACACGTCAAGAAACCACCACATGACGTGCTGTGACGGCATATCTGGCTTGCGGAACTCCTCCATACTAACTGTAAGTTGCAATGTTTCTGCTAAATTAGAAAAATCCGCCATACTCATCAACAAACAACTTAAGAATTATTTAGCTGAAATATGAAATTTCTGTAGAATTAATACTTGGCTCCTTTTTGCGAGTAATTAGTTATTCCTAGTTCACATTTAAAGAAACTAGCGGAGTCGCTCGCTTCGCTCGCTCATTCCGCGTGGTCTCGCTACGCTCGAGGAGATTTCTTGCTGCAACACTTATGATACAGAGAGACCTTCCACATAAAAAACGATCAAGCAAATTACAAGAGTGTAGTATGCGATATCGGTTATCTCGAGAGAAGGTCAATATTATTTTTTTACGTCCAAGGAGTCAAGCAAAATGGTCAAGCGATTTATCAGAAAAGCGCTGTTTCTGATGACAAACGCTGATTTTCGTTCGCTTCGCTCACTCAATAAGCTCAAACATTTCCTCAGAAACGTGACTGAATGAACATAACCACCAAGAACAACACATCACTTGTAATTTGTGTTAGTATACACTTTATATGGGTTTTCTTGTTTTATTTATTTTAAGAATATTGTTCTTTACGTGCTACTCAGTACAGATTTTTCCATGGGCGTCTTATCACTTTACTTTCTGATAAACCCTCACTTGGAGAAACACCTGCAGACCGTCAGATGTTATCTCCTACGAAGGTGAGAGATGAAAGATTGATAGAGCAACTTGACAAGGTTTACTTTACGTTGAAATCGCTCGCTTTGCTCGCTCAATCCACGCACCACCGTGCTTCAGAAACACGAATGTTTAACACCGTTTTAAAACCAGGTTTCCATGCATCAACACAGTGGATACAAAACCAATTTTAATATCCATATGTGTTGCGTTGCAAAATACGTCGTCCGTTTAGGTTAATTTTTGCGTGCTTACTTCTCCAGATCATCTCAGTGCGCAACTAATAATTCAACACGATGCATGATTCATGGAATTTCTATGTACTGATAATTGTACTGATTATTTTGATGTACTGATTATTTCGATGCAAACTAATTCCAAACGTTGCTCACAGTTCGTTTGTCACATTCCTAAGCACGTCTGCATTTTATCTTAATCATTCAAAACATACGATTTGTTTGTTTGCACATTTGTACGTCTTCTCCTATAAATTCCCTATAAAGGTGAGAAATAAAATATTGAGAGAGAGCAAAGCGAGACACACACTGAAAAGGTTTAGTTTACGTAGAAATCGCTCACTTTGCTCGCTCAATCCACTCATCTCCGTGCTTCAGAATGTTTGGCACCCTTTTAAAACCTAATCTATTGTTTTGATTTTTCCATGCATCAAGTTAGTTGATACAAAACCGATTTTAAGATCTGTATGTGGTATGATTCAAATTGCGTTGTCCTTTTAGGTTATTTTTTCGGCTCATTCGGCCGAGTCTCGCTGCGCTCTTCACCTTCTCTCTTTGCTCGAGTAGGTTTTCATGAACAAACTATGACGTCATGAGCAAACTTTGACGTCATGAACAACATCATGAGGATTTAAAAAAAAACTTTGACGTTATTTTTTCAGGGTTTTTCGCGTATTTGAGGGTGATAATATCAAGTTACAGCGATGAAAATAGGCCTAAACTGTGCGCAATTTAATTATCTTTCGTTTGGTCCTACTCCCATCTTTGTAGGTGCTTTGGTTCCGGAGGAGTAGATGTACAAACACACAAACAAATACACACGCACATCACTCCAGTGGCGACTGAAAAGTGTTTGTTTATATGTATATATGCACGTGTTAAATGCTGCCTATGGACGTTTCCTTTTGGCCGTGTCAGTCTGGCTCAGCGGTAGGACCTCAACCTTTGGTTCCAAAGGTCCTGGGTTCGATTCCTCGCTCAGGCAGTCTGACATATAAGTTCAAAAGGCAACGTAAATAGGTTTGCATCTGCATTTATTTATTTCTTGTAAGCCTTTGGCTTTCCCGTCTTAAATCCCTTTTTAATGATGTAGACTAGCGGAGTCGCTCGCTTCGCTCGCTCATTCCGCGTCGTCTCGCTGCGCTCGAGAAGATTTCTTGCTGCAACACTTATGACAGACCTTCCACATAAAAAACGATCCAGCAAATTATAAGAGTGTAGTATGCGATATCCGTTATCTCGAGAGAAGATCAATATTAGTTTTTTACGTTCAAGGATTCAAGCAAAAAGATCAAGCAATTTATCAGTAAAGCGCTGTTTCTGATGACAAACGCTGATTTTCGTTCGCTTCGCTCACTCAATCAGCGCAAATATTTCCTCAGAAGTGTGACTGAATCAGTGTAACCACCAAGAACCACACATAACTTGTAATTTGTGTTAGTATACACTTTATATGGGTTGTCTTGTTTTACTTATTTTAAGAATATTGTTATTTACGTCCTGCTCAGAACAGATTTTTCCATGTGCGTCTATCACTTCACTTTGTGATGATCCCTCATTTGGATCTGCAGCACATCAGATGTAATCTCCTACGAAGGTGAGATATAAGATTGATAGAGCAAAGCGAGACACACATTGAAAAGGTTTACTTTACGTGGAAATCGCTCACTTTGCTCGTTCAATCCACGCACCTCCGTGCTTCAGAAACGCGAATGTTTGACACCGTTTTAAAACCAAATCTATTGTTTTGATTTTTCCATGCATCAATTCATCAATTCATTGGTTAGTACAAAACCAATTTTCAGATGCATATGTGGTGTGTTGCAAAATACGTGAGGACCACGTGGATCTTTTTCCAGATCAACTCTCTTCGCTCGAGGAGGTTTTCATGAACAAACTATGACGTCATGAACAAACATCATGCGGGTTAAAAAAAACTTTGACGTTAGTTTTCAGGTTCTTTCGCTTATTTGAGGGTGATGATATCAAATTACAGCGATGAAAATAAGCCTATCAAAAGCGAAATTTAATTATCTTTCGTTTGGTCCTATACTCCCATCTTTGTAGGTGCTTTGGTTCCAGAGGAGTAGAGGTACAAACACGCACGCACGCACGCACATCATATGATTTTAATTATGTAGATGATGTAGATTATTCGACTACAAAATTTAAAAAAGACAAAATCATTAAATAACATCAGTTGCTAAAACAATTGATATCTAAACAAAATTCAATACCGAACAAATCATAAGTTCAAAAGTAAAGCTTCCGCAAAGAGCCACAACCAAAAACGCAAAGAACCCAGAACATGCTAAGTTACAAAAAAAAAGCACGTTAGGCGCAGCTACCAAAAGTCGTGATAGGTAAACCAAATACAATAAATGGTAAGGGAAAAACCGTTCGATGTTTCAGCCATTGCATGTCAGGCCAAGGTAATCCCACGGAGTAATAGTTCGAAGGTTGAATGAAATATATGAAAATTACTTACTGCGCAATTTTCACATATTTCATTTAACGTTTGAAGTCTTAGTCGGTGGGATTAGCTTGGCGAAAGAGCTTGGCGTTTGATATCACGACTTCACACGGCCGAAAAGCTTGGCAGGAATCCTTAAATTTTGTTTTGGGGTATATATCAGCTGTTTTTTGTCCAAATTGATGAAATCCATTTGTTTTTCTTAGTAATTATAAGAAGGAAACACTAATCTAGTTTACTGGTCTATTTCCTTTTTTTTTTGTTGGCTTTCGTTACATTTTGAGGACACCAGTCACTTATTTTATATGATAGCATTTCATATTAGTAATGAAGACGAACGGATTTATTTAATGTTCAGTTTGGCATTGTTGCATAATAACAATGTTTAAAACAATGTAAAACAATCAATTTGGACGTTTGGAGCTCCCTAACCCCTGAACCACTTGACCAATTAGAAAGGTCCATATGAAAAGGGCACATCTCCAGAGCAATACCTGTAAAATGAGCTAAGAACCAGCTTTATTCACCGCATGGAAGAATTTATTTTCGTGATACAAAAAAGCGTTACCAGTGGTAGTTAGTAGTAGTAGTTAGTAGTAATTAGGCAAATATCAACGTTATTCAGTTCGTTTTTTCAACAAGAAAACGTTAAGCAATGGGTATAACAGTGACTTTTTATGTTGCCAGGCGACCAAAGTCTCCCGATCAAACAAGTTTCAGCCTTTTCTGTCGCATTGTTATTTATCCTCGCATGCCTGAAAACAGCCAAACTACCTTTGCTGTAAAGACACAACGTGTCTAGCGGTCGCCATGCTAATATATACATATTATCTGGATGTTATCGTTTTATCTTGGCGGGCGACACACTAGCGTGTGTCTTGATCATATGAAAAAAAGGTGACTGCTGCTCTAAAAATCTAACGAAAGCCAGAAAAAAAATGAACCAGAAAACTAGATTGGTGTTTCTATCTCAGTAATTGCTAAGGAAAAAAAATGGATTTCATCAATTTCGACCAAAAATATCTGATATCTACCAGACCAGGTATCAGATATTTTTGGTTATCAAGTTGACAAGTTGATTTCCACCAAGCCCTTTGGCCGTGGGAAGTCGTGATAACAAGCCCCAAGCTCTTTCGCCAAGCTAATCCCACCGATTAAGACTTCAAACGTTAATACGCAATAATTGAAAATTGTGCAGTAAGCAATTTTCTTGTATTTCATATAAACTTCGAACTATTACTAGGTGGGATTATAGCTTGGCGAAAGAGCTTGGCGTTTGATCTCACGACTTCACACTGCCGAAAAGCTTGGCGGGAATCCTTAACAAGTTTTGTTTTGGGGTATCATGATTACTAAAGATAATTTGCAACAATTTATATTTCCACATCAACAGTTAAGGCAGAAAATCCCAGAATGGTTTATCGCTCTAATACACTCAACTGAACTCGCTACAGCATCGAGTTGTGAAAATGAATTGTAAATTAACTAAAAGTAATTCAAAGAAAAGATATTGGCGAACCATTCAAGTAGAAAAAAAAACGCAGCAAAGCGTCAAGTTTTAGAGTTAGGTTGTTTGAATGATGAGTAGAAACTTGGCTCTTTTCGTATCACAGACATTCAATGGCAGATACTTGGCGGGATTGTCGCTTACAATTTATTGTTTTAATAATAGAATGTTTGGTGCAGTTGCACGCAGGTCAGGATAAGATCCTGGAAGGTCGCTGATATCCAGCTTGAAAGTCGGTAGGTAAAACAATGAAATGCATGAAACAGTTTCGTGAAAGTTAAAAACTAAAGTGAGAAGTAAAACTAAAGCCATTTACAATCTAAAATAATATGTATATAATAATAATAAAAACTTGACAGGACAGTTTAAGTATAGTAAAAAAGGGGAAGTTCACACAAGTTTGAACTAATCCAATTTGTTCAAAACTAAATTAAAAAAAACTCCAGCTTTACAATAAAAACTTTGCTTGCTGTGTAATATTCTGGCCGTTCCAAGAACTCGGTTTAAGTTTGACAAATTTAAAAATCTCTTAAAACATTTTACGGAGAAGGCTGAAACTGTCTATGAAACTGTAAAAAAAACCATATTGGTCGTCCCTGATAAGCTTGAAAGTGTTTATACTTCATCATTGTCTTGCGTGTAATTGTTTCCATTATCTTGCGTGGAACTGGTGTAAGTGCAATTGACCTATAGCTTTTTTGGATCCGCAAAATTTTCCTTTTTAAAAAAAGGATTAAAATTTGCCATGGGCTAAGAGCTAGGTAGTCTTCCAGTAGACAAATGAAAATATAGTTACAAATGGAACACAAATTTGAGAGCCGATTTGCTTGTAGAATTAGGCTGAAAAACCATCTAACCCAACAGCATATCTCGGTTTGGTTTAGTTTAATACATACAGTAATAAAGACGTTTACGTAACGCGGTAGCGCATACATTTTTTATTTATGCATATTTCACTCAATAGTATAATCAGTTCTAGGATCAGCAAGTGGTCATTTCCGTCCTTCTTATTCTGATTATATCACTTTTTTTTAATATCAAGATCCTACAATTGCAGTAGAAGTTTTTCAAAGTCTTTTGTAGCAAAAATTTTGTTTGTCTGTATCCGTATTTGTTGGTTGTTGTAAACCGGTATAATTAGATATTATTTTTTACTGATCACAAATCCCTGCAAATAATAGAAAGGCAATTGGAAATAAAACCATCAGCGAAAGTTATACGCTAGAAATAACGTACTACATCTTGACGTACTTGCGTTTGTGACCTTATACCAGCAAGGAGTTTATTCGGAAAGTTATCTATTAGCAAGTGGCAATGTCTGTGAAGGTGTAATACCGGTGATGTACTGGTTCGCTAGTTTGAATTCGTCGTACGTCACTCGAATCAATGCACACATTAGCAGACATTGAACTGCCGCCTGGCAGTAGTTATTTTTCTTCCCACCGTGTCTCAAAATGAGCTCGCTACCCCTTTATACTTTTCCTGTAAAGCATTCGCCCCTGAGGCAAAGAAGGGGTTCTTACAGTGTCTCCACCGCCTTCACCTCCCCCATCCTATTTTCCCTGCCTTGTATGTATATATCCCCGGATATGCTGGGAAAATACATATCGACTGCTATTGTAAGTTAGCACGACTGAAAACCTGACCCTGTTCCTGTTTTTGATGGTCAAACCTTATAAAATACAATAATTAAATATGAACTAAACTAAATATGAATTAAATAAATTAAATATGAATTAAATAAATCACCCTACGACACACAAGCTACTTTCATTCTTTTAAATACAACTTTTTTATAATACTTTAAAAAAAAATTCTGGTTCTACGTGAAGCTATCTTTTTACCATCACTATCTTCTTACTGCCACTCGACCTGATAAGCCACCAGTAAAAGTCTGTGTATTTTTGTTACTGCAAAATAATAAATAAAACAAACAAAGGAGAACATTTTATACTATGGTTTTGCTTCGAGAGTAGCAAAATTGTAAACACACCTGATGCGCTTACTTTGACTGGAATTCAACGGACATAAGCAGGGGGTGCAAGCCATCGCAAAATAAGGATTTTAAACTATTAAAATTTAATTTAACTTATCAATAAGCAGCTGCATATCTAGAAAACAAAGTGAAGAATATGACATGTAATACTGTACATTATTTCTAGTGTTTGATTTTCGCTGATGGTTTGTAGCATTACTAGTTTGTTCACATTCCTTTTATTCAACTCTCGTTTTAAACTTCATATAACTTTTACTACATCGAGTAAGTTAACTAATGCTTCGAAACGCTCTTTTAACGTAGTGTTTTGATATCTGACTCGTAAGTATGAGTGCAAATTTGTGTGTGATGCTTTGGTTTGACATTAATTTCCAATTAGTTCATCACTAATGAAAAATAGCTAGCATTCATTCTTTTAGCTAGGATTATCATAAGATTGATGTGGTCATTGATAACTTAAGGACCCTGTGCAGATTAAAAACAACAAAGCCAGAAAGTGCACAAACATTAAACTCACAACGTTTCGGAGTTAAATCTACTCCGTCATCAGGTTTGTACAAATCTAAATCATAGCACAAAATGCCGTGTCACACCCAGTATATAAATTACTGAAACCATAAAATTTAAAAATTTTTAAAGAATAAAACCTTCACCAGCATTTCCTTTCAGAAAAGATAAACACGGGAGGTGAAACATCAAACCACGTCCTTCCACCTGGGAGGCCAGGTGGGAAAGACATGGGTCATGGAAATTAGAGGAATCACGTGGGTTTTACGACAAGTCCGCCTTAATGGGGTTGTTTTTGCATATTTTTCTTTCTTTCAAACGTATTTAATTTAAGTGTGTCAATAATAGGAAAATACTCCCCAATATATTTGCCTTCTGGAAGAAGGTGGTTAGGCACTAGGGGTTGGTGTGTTAAAATAACCAAACATTCCAAATTAATTCTGGCCCTAGTGTTTTTTTCGGTAAACAAGATTTGCACATTAGCCAGTGCGGGGGGGGGGGGGGGCTGTCGATAGCTTACGGGGTGAGGTTCCTGTTCCAAGACATAGCTGGACGTAAGGAGTTCGATTCCACATGCAATTTGAAATTGGATTTGTGTGATGCAATTCGATCTTTAAGTTTTTGAAGACTCTGTCCCACGTAAGTAGCCGGGCATGTAGTTTCTCCACATGGGATCCGATAAACAGTATTTCTAGTACACAACTCGTCATCTGCTTTGTCATTGTTTTGCCTGTTCTGAATGAGCTGCTTAAGATTGGGATGATTTTCAGAAACGAGACGGATGTCCTGTGTAATGAGTTTTTTCTTGAGCATTGCAGAGATCCCCTGTATGTATGGCAGTGTGATGAAATTTTTATTAGTGTGGGGTGGCACTTTCCTAAGTTTAGTCGCTCTAATAATTAGCTAGTTAACAGTCATAGTCGAGCGGAAATCCATTCTCCAGATATTTTGCATCGTGTATTTTAGTTCAGCTTCTAGAAGTAAAAAGTTGGTAGTATGCGAAAAAATCCGTTTAACTTCATTGATACACCACGTGGTGCTGCTAATTTCAATAACCCATGTTTTTCCACCTAGCCTCCCAAGTGGAAGGACGTGGTTTGCTGTTTCACCTCCCGTGTTTGCCTTTTCTGAAAAGAAATGCTGCTGAGGGTTTTATTCTTTAAAATTTATTTTATTTTATGGTTTCAGCAATTTATATATTGGGTGTGACACGGCATTTTTGTTCTGATTTCGATTTATGCAAACCTGATGACGGAGTAGATTTAACTCCGAAACGTTGTGAGTTTAATGTTTGTGCACTTTCTGGCTTTGCGGCTTTGCTGTGTTTTAAAGTTGATGTGGTCAATCACTACACTTTTTCCATACGAGTGAAAAGCGATAGAAAATAAACTTTACAGTCAAACGAACGATATGTATGCATTGGTTTTGGACAGCAACATATTGCTTACTTACGCCCATAATTTGATACATATGGCTTAATTTGGCCAGCATTGCAATACACACCTGAAAAGCCACAAACAAATTACTATAGTAGAAAACCATAGGGGAAAGAGTGGGATGAAAAACAGCACAAATTATGCACAAGTGGTTAAAGAGCTGTAGAAAAACAGCATTGAAGATGTTGCTAAAGAGTCACGGAGAACAAACGTCAGGCAAAAAACGTTTTGGCTAACGTTTCTTAATTAACACGAAAGACAGACGATGCGGCTAAAGAGCCACAAAGATTGAACTTCAGGCAAAAAATAAACACGTTTTGGTTGTTGTTTATTTAATTAACACAAAAGACATAAGTTGTTGCTAAAGAACCACAAAGAATGAACGTCAGGTAAAAAAAAAACCGTTTTGGGTTAGGTTTATTTAATTGGCCAACAAAACAGACTGAAGATGCTGCTAAAGAGCCACAAAGAATAAACGTCAGGCAAAAAACCGTTTTTGCTGACTATTATTTACTTAACACGTAAGACAGAAGCTGAGGCTAAAAGCCAAAAAGATTGAACGTCAGGCAAAAAAAAAAGAAAAAAGTTTGGGCTGATGTTTATTTAATTAACAAAAAAAGACAAGATGCGACTAAAGAGCCCCAAAGAATAAACGTAAAGCAAAAAAAAAGTTTTGGCCGACGGTTAACACAAAAGACAGAAGATGCGGCTAAAGAGCCACAATGAATAAACGTCAGGCAAAAAGAGGTTTTGGAAATGTGAATCGTTATAATAGTAAAGTGGAGAGCTCTAAAGTGTTAGCCAGTTGTACATCTCGTAATGTGCGTTTAAGGTCTGTGTTTTGTGGGTTTGTCACTAACTTACCAAAAAAATCAGGTTTCCATTCTTTTATCTTGGATTGTCACAAGGTTGGCGTGTTCATTTACTATAGTCTTTCCACACGATTTCATCTTTTACGCATGAAAGGAAACGGAAAATAAATTCTGTCCAAATCGATGAAATATTAGGAAATTTGTGCATCGCATTTGCGCCAACGTTTAGGTTGTACACAGACGTGTGAAAATGTATAATAGTAAAGTGGAACTCTCTAATGCGTTGGACTGTTTGCATAGCTCGTAATCTTCGTTTTGGAAATTTATTGTCGCTTGCTTGAACTTTCCACATGCAATCACGGCCATGTTTGACTAGCAGCTTTTAGATTTCAAGCGCTTTGCGTGAAACCGTCCTATATATAACACCATATTAAACGAGAGTATTGACGAAAATCTGAAATGATGTATTCAAAATCACAACATTTTCCACTTTGTCAACAATTCTGTCAAGCCATCACAACAGATCATCGCGACATTTTGGCATACATTCAAATTATGGCAAACGTGTAGATGCAGTGACTGTAAGCTACGCAAGGATGACAGCGTAATTAAATATGTACCAATAGCATGAACTAACCAGGATATAAATGCCAGCTGCATGTGCTATAATGTCGTTAGTAACAGAATGTTTGATATCCAAACTACGAAACCCAGAACCAACGAGCAAAATGAGAGTTGAACCCTACGGGCACCCACTGGCTAAAATCTGTTTATCGTATAGGTTCCCGGGTTAAGTGTATTGATTCTAACGAGATTTAATGACTGCTGAATTTTAGGTACCGTATTTCCTCGAGTTAGTCTAGTCCCGCGTACGTATATGTTTGACTTTGGCCTTCATTGAGTTTGGCCTGACTGTAAAACAAAACAACACTTGTTCATCTGAGAGGCTAGTACTGCTCTGTAATATGACGTTTTGATCATAAATGAAACAAATTAAATTCCCAATCTCATGATGACCCGTGTATTGCTTCTTCATTATTGTTGCTCACTTGCCATCCTTAATTCGCAATTATGTTGGATTCATTGCGTTTCTTAGTTTATTCCTAATGTTTCCAGCTAGTTTAGCTTCTTTCATTTTGGTTTTAGTATAAGCCCAGCCTCAGCCTACCAGGTAGAGAAGAGTACTGCAAGTACGATGTTCGTGCGCCACTTGATCATGGCTTATAAAATAATCCACGCAAAATTGGCCGTCTGTGTCCAATTTGAAAACGACATAAATCTGAGTATTTTTTTTATGTTGGTTGTTTTTTTTCAGCTGTCCTCAGTTGCTGATGAATTTTACGAGGCCTATTCTAACTATAGCTAGGCTTACGCATCGCCGTGCACCAACGTCATTATTAAGAAGCACATCATATTAATAAAGCTTTAAAAACTATTGTTGCTCGTTATCAGGCCCAAGTATCTCCATTATTGATAACGTAAGCGATCGACGTATCTTTATTAGCGACTGCAATACCAAGTGAGAAATAGTTCAAGAGTGGCGTCTTCTGCCATCCTAGTAAAGGAAGTCACCGATTGGAAACATGCCGACGAGTTTACCGAAGGGTGACTGACGTCTTTTGCCGGTTTATCAACTAGTATCATAGTATCATGATTGAAGTCCTCTCTCCAGCATAAGTAAAACTATTAATTTCTCCGTTCCTATTCGATATATTTCGACCAAACTTGGCCAGATAGTAGATCGGTACGGAAGGAGCCTTTATATAAACTTTTAACCAATCCCGTGCAAGAGTAAAAGTACGGAACCACACGTAAATTTGAAAATGTTCACTTCTTGTTGTTGTTCTGGATTTTGTGTCACTCGGTTTCAGTAAAAAAAACTACGGCACCTACCTAAAATCTGAAACATGATCTAAGCCAGAAATTTCCCTGGGCTTCATCCTCACAGAGACCACTTTTTCTATTGGTCGAGCCGTTCCGGAGTTACGGGACCCTCAACGATCATTTTGATTGTTTTACATTGTTTAACCATTGTAATTAAAGAACAATGCCACTCAGCAAACTCCATATCCATTCTTCATACACGTGTTATGGCTTTGCTAAAAAGTTGATTGTTCAAGGGCGAAATGAAAGAATAATCTGCGGCCTTGCAGTGCTGGAAACACCGATTCTCGTCAGACTACCGAATTTAAGCAGCACTGGCCCCGATTACTACTTGGATGGGTGACCTTCTGAGATTCCATTCCGGGTGTTGCAGACATAGGGCCTTAGGGCTTCGTCGGGCAGATGATCGGGTGCGATTAACGCTTGCTAAAACCCTTTGACCCTTTGAAAGAATAATATAATGATATAATGGTCTAAGGTGTAATAGTTTAAGTCGTTGGGGCGTAAGGCTACGGGCCATGGCTCTGAATAAATATGTTCGAAAGAATCCGTGTTTCAGCTAAATGATATAGATTTAAACCAAACTAATCTTCGTGTTAATTTCGAGTCGGCATCGAAATTGGCAGCTAGAAACAATAGAATGCCGTATTTATTTCGCAGATGCAGGCTTTCAGAGCTGAATTGAATTGTTTCAAAGTGGTCAACAACAATCGACTGTATGCATAAAGCTTTGCAGGGCAATACCATAAAAACATCAAGTGTGCCGTACAAAAAGCGGTTATATGATTGAATTTTCACTTGTTAAAATGTACACGGAGTTTAAGTGCTGTTGTGCTTTACGAATCATATATTTAAAACGTAAAGCACAACAGCCCTTAAACAGATGCAATTTTCTCAATTGTACATTTGATTATTTCAATTAAAAAATCATCAATTTTTTTCCGTGTTCATTTTAACAAGTGAAAATTCAATCAAATAACCCCCTTTTTCCGGGACACTTGACGTTTTTGTTTGTAATACTTTATTACACGATTCCCAATAAACGTGTTTTAACCAGACTAACAAAAACAAACCAGCCGGTAGTAACTCCTACCGTTGTTGTGCAACTGCTCAGACGGGCAGCTACCATGAGCAATTGCTTTGCTGCGAGGGTCACGTGGTTGCACTGACACGTCGACTTATAGGAGGATAAACAGTGTTCGAAAACGAGCCAGTTAGCCTCGTTTACTACATTGTTCAATGGATGAAAAAAAAACAGATTCGATCGCAACGAAAACTACAGTTATAAAGATCATACGATGTGGGGATTCGATTAAAAAAAATGCACCGATAGAAACTTCATCGACTGTTCGAAAAGCTCAGAAAAAACAAGAGAAACATTTCCTGTGCAAACCAGGGAAGCCCTAAAGAATTCGGTTTGTCGAAAGGGTCGAGGCGAAGAAATTTGCTTGCACTTGTATCACGCATTAGTCCCTGACGATTGTCCGGCTCGTCCGGGTCGCCATTCCCTGACGGATACCTTCCAAAGAATACCTTGTAACAGGTATTCCCCACAGGGTTTTTTTAGGCCAAAGCAATCCCTCTGAGTTCCTAGATACCTATCAGGTTAATGTTAAGTTCAAACTATTCCTAGCACCAATAAAATATTATACTTACATTTTCAATACATAATTATACATAATCATGTAGACTCTGAAATATAGAAAGACAGCAAATAATTAACCCTCAGAATTAGGCTGACTTGAGGCCTAAATTAGAACGCTGATAGGCCTTGATTAGGCTTCGATTCATAATCATAACACCATTAGGCTTGAAAAGGCTTAAGGCCTAAAATCAAGAGGCGGGAATTAATTACAAGAATCAATAGGAGTTCATTCCAGTTCAAGAGCTGGATCTTAAGTGATTTTATTTTCCAAAACAAGGTTTACATTAAAACCAGCGCACATGCGCAATACCCACGAGTGCATGCAGAAACGAGCTCGTAATTGTTAGGATACAAGAAAATTGGGGACAACAATGACCCCTACAAAAAGGTTAGTTTGAACATTGACAATATACAACCTAAGTTACATTGAGATAACAAAAGCACTGAGAACAAAGACCTTAAAAGATTCAGGGAGCTCAAGATTTACAACATCGACATCGACATCAACCACTTTATTAAAATCTTCGCTTTCTGCATAATGCTTTACAAAACGTGAAATGAATAATTAAAATCAATGAAAAAAACTGAAGCAAAAACTACAGTAATTATAAATCTGCCTGTTCTGCATAGAACTTGATCATATATACTAACAAATTTCCAACCACTTCTACACAAGGAGAATCTTTTACCATAACCGAACTAATCACCTACCTCTCACAACAGAGTATAAGTAATGATCACATTTAAATTTGTAGGACAAAGAGTCACTGATAATTATTGGATTCTTGTGATTATGGTTTAGTAATATTTGTACCATAATTACTAATCACCTCCCTCTCACAACAGACTACATAAGTAATGATTCACATTTACCTTACATGCACAAGTCCTTACAAGGCATGCAGTAGTTACCAGACTGTGAACGTCTTAAAAATCTTGGCTTCGATTCTTTGGAACTTGTCTTGTTGTATATAACATCCATGGTAACGTATCGATTGACGTACCCTTAATTGAAATTAGTCCGGTAACCTGGACAAGGGGCCTCAAATTCAAACTCATGCTTCCAAAGCAAGACTAAACTGTAAACAAAATTTCTTTGCCGTAAGAATTATCGCAGCATGAAATCCACTGACCGAAGACACAGTTTCAGTGTCCTCTATAAACAGTTTTAAGAGATTGGTAAATTTTTCAAACTTAACCGAGTTCTTGAAGCGGCCAGAATATTGCACAGCAAGCCATGTTTTTATTGTATGGTCGGAATTTTTTTTATATATAGTTTTGATAAAATTGTATAAGTTTAATTTGGTGTGCTCCTCCTGCCTTTTTGTTACCTCATATTTAAACTGTCCTGCCAAGTTTTTTTTATTATTATTGGCGGAGCGAGCGAGCGAAGCGTAGCCTATAACGGACACCAAATTGCAAAATGTTGCTCCGTCCGTTGGTTGCACATTTTTAGTCTGGGTGGAGCCCAAACAAAAGATCGGATTGGAATGAAATTTGTTTCAACGTTTCATACCCTATTTAGTATTGCTGAGCCAAAATTTGCCGTAAATCGAACAATTATTACGGTAGAAATTTTTTAATTTTCGAATTTATTTGTAATGCTTACCATTGTAAAGTCGGAATCCTGAATAGTTAAGGAATTTCGACGAAGCATACACCATGCTAATGGTATAGTCAAGTGAACTTTAAAAAACACGGCAAATAAAATTTTGGTTGCTTCTTTCTAGCTATTAATCTTTTTCGACGTAACTCAATGAAATAGTATCATTTGATACTTGTATTTAACCACTACAGCAACAAACGCAACCATAAAAATCAAAAGGATTCCATTAACGACAAACGTAAGTTTCATTTGAAAAGAGAATGCTTGGAGATTATTCAATTCAACATGGCAACGAAAGTAGCGTCTGCACTAGAGATGGAAATTCCAAATATGAAACCTGAAATCGTTGTTATCAAGGCCAAGAGGTATTATAAAAGTATAATTGACAGCAGACGAAACACGATAGCACGAAACGCGAAACAATAATATGCCTGCCTCTCTCAGTTTATGCTGGTTGCCACGGTAACGTGAACCTCAACCAAAAACCGTGTTGCATCGCATGAAGGATTAGGCCTAATCTCGAACCACTGTTGTACGCGCTGCTACTCACGAAATTAAATGGGCGGTAAATATTAGGCCTAAACGCTAAAAATTAAGCCTGAAACCTAAAACTAGGTCTGAAAGCTAACACATTTGTAACCTAAATTGTGATGGTTATTTCTTTTAGATTACGTATATAATAGAGATCGCTGTTGCAGTGTCTGATAGAGGTGTGTGGCTCAATTGGTGGCGGTGTCAAATCTTATACCAAAGCAGTATTTTGAACCTTTTGAATCTTCTGACTATTGTTAAAAACTTATCGTACTGATGATTGTTTGGCTTGCAGTTAAACGCCTATTAACGCGACCACTATTTGCTCAATGAATCTAAATCTAAATCTAACGCCTTATTATTAATATTTTAACATGCGGACTACATTTTTCACAGCAGTTCCTGTAAACAATGGAAGAATTATAGCCAGCGACAGCTCAAACATCGGTGGCCAAACGTGCTGTTTTATTTTTACTCGCCGGGATGGCCCACATCTTTAGTGTTGGCTGTGAAAAGAGGCTAATAACTAAACAAAAACTAAATGCTGAAGCAAACGAAAACTTGTTAACGTAAATTTGTCACATAGCATATCCTATATTTAAAAAAAAAGGCTAAAACAAGAAAAAAGCCAACACAGAGCAGCAGTACGTCACACCAAAAGACTAACAGCCCAACTTAGCCCATTAAGTATTACACCCAGATTTTTTACAAATGTGGTAACGTCATTAAAATAAAAACTAAATATAAGTTTGAAATGAAGATCCGTTCACTCCGCCTACAATAGGCCCAAAGCCTGTTTCCTAGTTATATACATATTTTAAAAATCGTGAATAGCTTTAGTTTACTACTCACTTCAATTTTTAACTTTCAATACGACTCTTTCTTGCATTTCATTGCCTTACCTTACGACATTCAGGCTGGATATCAGCGACCTTCCATGGTCCTTTTCTGACCTTGTTGCGAATCAAAAGCAAGTTGGTTTGAAGCCACGTCACTAGGCCATCGTCGCAAGAGGAAGAGTTGCCGTTTTTCTGAGTGGGCATTGTATGAATAATAGATTTATTGCGTGAACGAGCTGTTCAACAATGATATTACGAATGCATACGATGATCATGTTGTATTGTTAATTTGTTAGAATTAAAAGTTAGTTGACTACAAAAATTGCACCGATGAAGACCTAATTTTTAACTACGCATAATTACCGTCTTAATTCTTGAATTTATCCGAGATGAATTTCGTCCGAACGCAACCTAATTCTTGCCAATGAAACGTAAGTGTTTCAAGTCGAGTCAGTTGAGCGGTGCTAAAATCATATTTTGTCATAAAAGTAATTTTGGGGCTGGATTGTAAAATTGAGAAGTTGAAATGTAGGCTTACATTAAGGTTAGGCTTAGGGGAAATTAATCTCAGATTTTACCAAGGGTCAAATCTAGTAACGTAAATTCTTACATGCCTAAAACAGTACGAATTCTTAGCGTTAGATGAAGTCACTTTTCAAGCCAAAACTAGTTAAGCTTTTTCCCTGTAGCTATTTTCGACATGGTGCCGAAACCCTATAAAGATCGAACAAGGGACAACTAGTTTTTTTTGGAACGTTAAGATGGCGGGGGCATATAAAATATAGGAAGCCTGAGCCTAACTAAGAAATAGTTATTGGATAGTACCGCTCAAAGATCTACGTTGAGTTGATTTGTTGGCAAGGTTAAAAAAAAAAAGGTGAAACGTGGGTAGGTCTGAGAACCAAGCCCAGGCCTTTTATTTTTTGGAACTAAAATAGGAAACTTTTTATTTTCATGATTACAAATCCTATTATGCTGTTTAACTAGTCGGATGTAAGATTTACAAGAAGTTTAGAAGCTCGTAGGCTAAGCTAATCCTAGAATTGGTTAATAAGATAAATATGGATTTAACGCAACTGCGAAAAAGTAGAGCCTCACGGCGAACGTCTGTCAATAAGATAATTATTGATTTAAAGCAGGACATAGTAGATGCAAGAACAATATCTGTAGAGAATAATTTAATGTTGTTGCAATCTAAGGAAGTGCTATTCTTGGATATTTTAAAGAAGTTAGAGGAATTAGCACCTGTAACGGAGTTAGATCAAGAGATTGCAGAAAACGAAAAAATTACAGATGCAATAGTAATTGCTAAAACTGAGGCAAATCGTTTTTTAGTTCAAGCAGCTGCAGTAAATGTTCCGGTTCAATCACCAGGAGCGCAAAGAGTACAAGGTAGTAGCAAAATGCAAGTAAAGCTGCCAAAATTACAAATAGGTAAGTTTGACGGAACAATTCAAGATTGGACTAGGTTTTACGATCAATTCTCCTCTGGAGTTGATGCAAATAGTAGTTTGGCTAATATTGATAAATTTAATTATTTGAAAGGCCTATTATCGCCAGAGGCGAGTAAGACAATACAAGGAATTGTTTTATCGGATGCAAATTACGCAATTGCATTAGACCTTTTGAAGGATAAGTATGGACGTAAAGAGATAGTGGTAGCTGATCACATTAATTCAGTATTAAAAGTCCAAGCAGTAAAAATGTCCAAGGACGGCCATGACTTAAGGCGTCTTCTTGAAGAATTCTTGCATCATTTTCGCTCTTTGGAAGCACTTGGAACAGATGTTGAAGCTATGGCAGCTATAGTATGTCCTATAATTTTGCAAGCTTTGCCAACAACAATTTTAACTGAGTGGAATCGGAAAGCAGCTAGCAAATCAGCTCCTAGTGTAAAAAGTTTACTAGGTTTTGTCAAAGAGGAGGTCGAAAATGTAGAGTAGATTTATCGTATGTCCTTGATGAAAAACAATTTATCTGCAGCTGAGAAAGACAGTTTGAGTAAGAAGTCAGCTGATTTTGTAGAAAATGTTACTTCAGCCTCAACTCTAGTAGCAACGAATGACCAGAAAAATCAAGATGAAAAAGTTGATTTTTGCGTATTCTGCGAAAATAATTTGCACAAATCAGTCTCGTGCAAGGAGTTTTCCACGGTGAAGGATAGAATGGCTGCATTGCAAAAAAGTAAAAGATGCTTTAAGTGCATGTCGAAACGTCATTTAAGTTCAGCCTGTGCAAAAGATGTATTTTGTCGTAAATGTAAGAAGCCTCACAATTATTTGCTCTGTTAATATAAGCGAGTGGGGCAAATAACTCCAAAAGAAGCAACAAAATTATTCGAGAATAAAGAAAAAGTACAGTCATTAGTTACGTCTGCGAGTTGCCATGCTCAAATGAAAAAAGAGAATAGTTTATCAGTACTGCAAACAATAAGAGTATGGCTGCAACTGAAAGATAAAAGAGTACTGGTCACTATGCTGATTGATGGAGGTAGTGAGAAATCTTTCGTTACAGCTACAATAGTTGATAGACTGGGTTTACAAGCAACTCAAATTGAAAAGGTAACTGTACATTCCTTTGGAGGAAATAAGCAGGTGCATCATGCTAGAAGAATTCCTTTAACTTTGGTGGTAGCCAACGAAGTATGCTTAGAGATCGAAGCTTTGGAAGTTCCAAACATTTGTAAAGGCGTAACTCTGTGGGAAAGTGGCAGAATAGAAAACTTTTTGCAAACAAGAAGAAATCGTAGTTGGTCGCAGTTAATGGGTCAAGGAGAAACAGTGGAAATTGATATTATAATTGGTGCCGATTGGTATTGGAGAATTATTTCGGGCCACATGAAACGGCTATCTGCATATTTGATGGCGACCCACAGTATTTTTGGTTGGCTTCTTCAGGTGAGTACAATGTCTTTAAACTCTCAATCATCTATGGTAGCCATGTTTATTTCCATGGAGGAAAGAGATGACGATTTGGATCAGAATATTAAGCGCTTTTGGGAATTAGACAGCTCAGGAGTAATGGAAAAAGAAGAAAAAGCGCAAATTAGTTTAGAAGATAGTACAGTACAAGAACAATTTGAAGCTTCAACAAGATATGAAAACGGCAGGTATCAAGTTCGAATTCCGTGGGCGCATAATAAATCAAAGCTAGGATCCAATTTTTTCTTAGCTAAAGAGCGTCTGAAGAGATTTGTTATCAAGTTGCAAAAAGAACCAGAAAAGATGGAGCGCTACAAAGCTGGAATTATGGACTATATTAAGAATGGTCATGTAGAAGAAGCCAAAGGCAATCAAGAATCCCAAGATGCTACGTATTATATGCCTCACCAACCTGTGATAAAAGAAGAGAGGAAAACCACAAAACTTAGAATTGTATTTGATGCCTCGTCCTGTAGTAGGGGTGGTAAATCGTTGAACGCATGCCAATACAAAGGTCCAAACCTAAATCCACCGATTATTGATCTCTTGTTAAGATTTAGATGGAATCGAGTAGCGTTCGTTAGCAACATTGAAAAAGCTTTTTTACAAGTAGTACTAGCACCTGAAGACAGAGACGCCATACGATTCTTATGGACAAACGAAGTTTGGACAGAAAATGAAGAACCACACAATATTATTTTACGTATGCAACGAGTACTATTCGGAATGAAAGCAAGCCCATACCTCCTGGCGGCTACGATTAGATTTCACACGAAAAATAATCCTGAGTCGGATCCAGAAACCCAAGGAATAATCGACGCCAACACGTACGTCGACGACTTGCTCTCTGGAAATTTCAGTGCTCAAGCAGCATTCACAAAATCAAAAAAATAAAATAAAATCACTCATGGAAAAGGGAGGATTTACGCTTAAAAAGTGGGCTACACTGACACTGACTTAAGAGCACTTTGGAAGAAAGAAGACATAGTATCGGAAGAAGAACCTATTGAACTTCTAAAAATACTTGGAATTATATGGAATCCTGCAAATGATTTACTAAGTATGCGTTATGAAAATATTTTAGAGCGTGCAAGTCAACAGAATAACACAAAAAGAGGAATTTTAGAAACAGTTGCAATGTTGTTCGATCCTCTGGGGTTCCTGGCTCCAAAAGTGGTAACAGCCAAATGCCTATTGCAGAATCTATGGAGAGGAAAAATTAAATGGGATCAAGTATTACCAACAGAATTTGAAGAAGAATGGAGTAATTGGAAAGAAGATTTGGAGAACTTAAAGAATTTTAAGTAAATCGTTGGTATGGAACCTTTGAAGCAGTTGCTCATAAACTGGAAATGCATGTGTTTAATGACGCATCTTTAATTGCCTATGGTTGCATAATATATGTCTGCATTCAAGAAAAAGATTGTCGAAATGTAGAACTGGTAATGGCAAAATCGAGAATTGCACCACTTCAATTGATTACAATACCACGTTTAGAATTAATGGCAGCTTTGATCGGAGCACGTTTAGTGTCAACAGTAAAAAAAAGCATGGAACATGGAAAATTTGGAAACCTTTCTATGGACAGACTCCAGAATAGTTTTGGACTGGTTGAAAAGTCATCCTTCAAAGTGGAAGATTTTTGTCGGAAGGCGAATTCAAGAAATTCAAGAATTGACTAGTCAAGATTCATGGAAGTATTGCTCTACTAAAGATAATCCAGCTGACCTAATTTCTCGGGGTGCATCAATCGCAAAATTAATCCAATCACGGCTGTGGTGGAATGGTCCAAACTGGCTGAAGAGTGACAAGAAAAATTGGCCTAATGAAATAGAAGAAAACGAAGAAAACGAAGAAATACAAGAGGAAAAGCTTGTAGTTTCCCTTCCCATAGGAGGCGGTCAAGTTGCAGAGTTGTTCAACTCAGAAAATTACTCATCATGGAGAAGAATTTTAAGAATAACAGCCTGGATCTTCAGATTTATTAAGAGAATACAAAAAAAATCGGTATGTAGTACAGCATATTTACAGTCAGAAGAGTTACAGGAAGCACAAGTATACTGGTTTAAAGTTGCTCAGAAGATTTCTTTTCATGCCGAAATTCAAAAATTGCAGCAAGGAAAGCGAATTGATAATACTTCAAAAATACTAACATTTGATCCATTTTTGGATGAAGTGGGTTTGCTACGTCTGAAAGGAAGATTGAAGTTTGCTGACCGGCCGCAAGAGGTAAAAACGCCTGTTTTGTTAGAATACAACCAGTTAACAAGTAAATTCATATTATATCAACATGAAAGAACTGTGCATGGTGGTGTACAAGAAACCTTAATAAAAGCAAGAAACCAAGTGTGGATATTAAAAGGACACCAGTCTGTTAGAAAAGCAATAAATAACTGCAGAGTATGTAAAAGATGGTCAGCCAAGGTTCGGAAAGAAGTTGAAGCACCACTACCACGGGTTAGAGTCACGAAATCATCACCGTTTTCTGTCGTAGGGGTCGATTTTTGTGGGCCTATTTGGTTAAGAAGTCAAAACGGAAAAGTAAAAAGCTACATCTGTTTGTTCACGGGTGCTGTAACACGAGCAATTCATCTAGAATTAGTCAGTTCGCAAGGCATACAACCGCTTTTATGGGCCTTTCGAAGATTCTTTGCAAACGAGGGACCGCAAGCATAATTTACAGTGATAATGCAAAAGTTTTTAAACAAATGGATCGCATGTTACGAGAAGCCTGGGCACATTTAAAAGATACTCCAATGCAGGAATTGGCCACTCATCTGGGTATTGCTTGGAGATTAATTTCACCGCTTTCTGCGTGGTGGAGAGGCTTGTACGAGCGCATGGTAGGGGCAGTAAAACGCCATTTGAGAAGAGCTCTTCAAGCAGCGTTCGTATAGAAAGTGAAGAAATGTCTGCAATTTTGGCTGAAATTGAAGCGGTAGTTAATAGTAGACCTTTTAGTAGTTAATAGTCGACGGTAACTGAAGACTTGGGCGATGCAGAATGCTTGACACCATCTCACTTTCTTTTGGAGCGAATTGGTGGATCTTTGTCGGATATACTGCCAAACATTACTGCTGAGGTGAAAAAAGGAACCCTTTGCAAGAAATGGCGTTTGCGATGCCGTTTAATGAATTAATTCTGGAAGTGGTCCCAAGAATATTTTTTGCAGCTAAAATCTGCCCACACAGTCAAAGATGGAGCTGAAGAATCTGGTTTAAAACTTGGTGACATTGCATTAATTCAAGAAGATAAATTGCCGAGAGGCCAGTGGAAGATGGCAAGAATTACGAATTTGACTAGTGGCAGAAATGGAAAAGTACGATCGGTGCTGTTAACGGATCCTAGGAGAAAGTTTTTAAGACGGTCTATCCAGAAGATTTGTCCTTTGGAGGTTTTATGAAGCAAACTAGAAGATTCAGGGAAAATGATAAGAAAGAAAAGAAAAACCTACGAAGCATTTGAAGTTCATTTCCCGCAGTAAGCAGAAAATTGATTTGGAGGTTACTTCCCTAAGAAGAAAGTTAAAACTGAAGAAATAATAAATCGTGTTGATGCTTGGTGGTTAACAAGATGTTTTGAAGTAAAAGAGTTTAATGCCAGAGGATGCCTATTGGAAGATTGGACTTATTTAGATTTATTCACAAGAAAGACGCAGAAGACCAAGAACTGAAGAATCAACATTTTTGTTTTGTGTCACAGTGACGTCTTGTGCGTGTTTGGATTTTTTTTTATTTTCTGTTAGATGCGCCATCTTAGAGGTTGTTAGCGGAAAAGTCGACATCTTGGGAGTGGCAACTAGAAATTGATTCGCAAGAAATAATTTTCCGGCAGCGTGGGGAGTATGTTGCGAATCAAAAGCAAGTTGGTTTGAAGCCACGTCACAAGGCCATCGTCGCTAAAGGAAGTGTTGCCGTTTTTTTCTGAGTGGGTATTGTATGAATATTAGATTTATTGCGTGAACGAGCTGTTCAACAATGATATTACGATGCATACGATGATCATGTTGTATTGTTAATTTGTTCGAATTAAAAGTTAGTTGACTACAAAAATCGCACCGATGAAGACCTAATTTTTAACCACGCATAATTACCGTCTTAATTCTTGAATTTATCCAAGATGAATTTCGTCCGAACGCAACCTAATTCTTGCCAATGAACGTAAGTGTTTCAAGTCGAGTCAGTTGAGCGGCGCTAGAATCATATTTTGTCATAAAATTAATTGTGGGGGCTGGATTGTAAAATAGAGAAGTTGAAATGTAGGCTTACATTAAGGTTAGGCTTAGGGGAAATTAATCTCAGATTTACCAAGGGTCAAATCTAGTAACGTAAATTCTTACATGCCTATAAAACAGTACGAATTCTTAGCGTTAGATGAAGTCACTTTTCAAGCCAAAACTAGTTAAGCTTTTTCCCTGTAGCTATTTTCGACAGACCTCCGTGCATCTACATAAAATGTCCTATTATTATTATTATTGTTATTAATTGTGAAAGAACATGTAGGGAAATAGAATTAAAGAAAAGAACTAAATATTTAGGAATGGATGTAGATTCGTAATGGGATTTTAGATAGCATATAACAAAATTGATAACAAAACTACGTCAAATGATACCTAAATTATATAATACAAAATACTTGTTAAATATTAAGAATAAACGAATTCTATACGATGCATGGATAGAAAGTTTGCTTTGATATGGGATAGAAATTTATGGTTTTGCGCCTGACTATTTCATTTTCAGATTGCAAAGAGTGCAGAATAAGATAGTAAAAGTATTGTTTGGGAAAGAAGGTGAAAAAACAAATGATTTATATATAAACAAAAACATAAAAAAATTATAGAACTACGAGACTTTGTGGTAATAATAAACAATTACTACATAAATTCGCATAAAAATTATGATGAAAACAAAAGCAAACGAAAAGCAAAAAAAACAAAAATATAGAATACTGGAGTGGAACAATGCTTACGGCTTAAGAAACAAACCCTATTACATACCAAACATTTTCAATAAACTTGACCCAAAAATATTAAACTATGAATTTTGAAAAAATAATTAAAAGAAATATTCGTAAATTCTTACAAAAACTGAAGGTGAATGTTCCAAAGAACTGTTAGCTAAATAGGAAATAAGTATTAAATATTAAAATACTAAAATAACTAAACTAAACTATTTTATTGTGAATTAATTTTATTTAAAAAAAATTATTTTTGTACGTAATTAACCAATTTGTATGTATTGTGTAAGTTATTATGTATCAAGTGTATTATTTATTCATTATATAAAATATATACGTATTGCGGCTCTCACAAGTTTTTATTTAAAACTTCGAGCCTTGAAAATGCAATAAATTTATTATTATTATATTATTATTATTATTATTATTATTATTGTTGGTTTTTTGATGAATGTGTTTAAAAATACTAAAGAACAAACTGCTGAATTCCTCACAATTATGATAAATTGTATTTTGGAAACTGAAATTTGGCCAACAAATCTAAAAAAAAAACAAATTATAAGACCGATCTACTAAAAAAAATAACGAAAAGGACTTTTGCAACTATCGTCCCATCAGCCTGCTTCCTGTTCTTAATAAAGTTATAGAAACGTTTTTTGCCAAAAGTATTGCAAGCTTTTTAAAAAAAAAAATACAAATTAGTGAACATTAATCAATTTGGGTTCCAAGAAGGAATAGGGACTACCGACACTCTGAAAAAAATTGACAATCAAATAAATCAGGCACTCAATAGTAGGAAACATGTTGGCGCAATTGCCATTGACTTAAAAAAAAGCTTTTAACACCCTACTAGATAAAGATATCATGATAAAAAAAATGGACATGGTGGGGATTAGAGGGAATATAAAGGGCCTGTTTAATAATTACCTTACAAACAGGGTATGTAGTATAAAAATTGGGGATCAGCAAAGTACATGGAGGGATGTGGACTTTGGTGTGCCTCAGGGCTCTATACTTGGCCCTATTTTTTCATTATTTACATTAACGATATTATGGACTTAAATCTTAATTGTAATCTGTGCTTGTATGCAGATGATATTTTCATTTTATCCATTAACTCTTCTCAAGTAACAATGATTAATAATCTACAAGATGCGTTCAATATTATCAACAACTATTTAGAGGACAATGAACTTATAATTAATCTGGAGAAGACAGTTTTTATGCTTATAACCACCTCACATAAAACTAGATCTAAGTGACATATTTAAATGCACAGATATGACTGTGAAATGATTGAAAATTGTGAATGCAAAAGGATTACACAGGTTTCGAATATGAAATTTCTAGGACTTGATATAGATAAAAATTGGAAGTTCTTTAACCATATTGAAACTCTAAAGAGAAAAATTAGAAGTATGATGCCTACACTTTATATAGTCAAGAACATTTTTGATAATAAAACTACATGCCTTCTATACGAAGCATGGATAACATCTAACATTAGGTATGCAATAGCTATTTGACCCAAAAATACCTTTGATACCTTTGACCCAAAAATATTACTACAAAAATGTGAATCTGTAGGTTTAAGAGGTAAAATTTATAACATAATCAAAAGTTATTTACAGGATAGAAAAGCCACAGTTAAAATAAATGACGAATATAGTAAGATGAATAAAGTTAAATGTGGAATCCCACAAGGATCTTTGTTAGGACCTTTACTTTTCCTTATTTATACAAATGATATAGAAAATGTCATACAGAGACCAAACATTTATCTATTTGCTGATGATACAATTCTAATTTTAATAAATCGATATTATGAGGATATGATAAAAAACCTGCAGTATGATTTTAATTTATTAAACTGTTGGTTTATAGAAAATGAATTATTTATAAGCAAAGAAAAAACTGTGCAATTAAATATACCTGTACCAAAAATGAAAATGCAACAACTAAAACACATTGTTAAACATCATGAAAACTGTGAAATTTTAAAAGATAATATTGAGAAAGGAGTTTGTCATAATAATTGCAAAAAATTAGAAATTAAGCAATCTGCAAAATACCTAGGAATCAATATTGACGAACACTGGAATTTTAAAACTCATATAACAAATACTATCAGAAAACTACGACAAATATTGCCAAAACTATACCAAATCAAAGATATTCTCAGTCCAAAAAATAAAAAATTATGTATGCAGCGTGGATTGAAAGCCAGTTAAGATACGGTCCAGAAATTCATGGGTTTGCAGCAGACTTCATGATAGAGAGATTGCAAAAGATACAAAATAAAATTGTAAAAGTTCTATTTGAAAGCAAACATACCAGTGAAATATACAGGGAAAATGTTATACTTTTTACAATTGCGCGACTATGTGGTAATTAAAAAAAATACTACATAAATACTCATAAAAGTTATAGTATTGAAAAAAAAAGCAAAACTTAGAACTAAGATACAAAGATTTGAGGTACCATTATGGATAAACACGTACGGAAAAAGAAATAAAAAATGGTACATACCAACGATCTTTAACAAACTGCCTCATGAAATGCTGCATTATCAAAATATTGAAATGTTACAGAAAATTTTAAAAGAAGTTTTAGTAAATAATTATAACAAATAACTATTTGTCTGATGTATGTACTTTTTTTCTTTTTTTCTATTTATGACATTTTAAAAGCTGTTATGTTTTGTAAAAAGCCATTGTGTAAATGAATTTTATTAATTTTTTAATTGTATATATTTCATTTGTATATTTGTTATTATATAATAAGTAAAGATGTCTCTGGTCGTGGAAATAATACTTGTAAAAATGTTTAAA
>JAHWFP010217919.1:17006-33905 GCA_023313725.1 Lithobius niger | reverse complement strand
GCTGATGGCTTACATGTCTTTTTCTAATATCTGTTCCTTTAGGGCTTAAAGTTTTTTAAGGCTTACATCCATATTTTATACACTGAAGCGTTTTTTAATACTAATATCCCTTATTTTTTTTGTTGTTTTAGCAAGAATAACAGAGAAAAGAACACTGTAATCACCTTAAAATAACTGTTATAAGAGAGTCTTTTCCATGGCTGATTCGTTTTATACTGCTAAGAATGACTTTTGCACCCAATTTCATGTTTTTAGCTTGATCTATAAGAATTTGTTGGCCAACCCCCTGGGCGGCATCACGAGGAAGTTCTGGGGCGGGAGGGGGGGGGGGACACTGATGGAACTTTGGGTATTTCATTGGGGTCCATGGCTGGTTCGATTTTTACTGTTAAGAAAGACTTGTGTACCAAATTTATGTTTTCTGCAAAATTTCTGCAAAAATTTGTTACTCCACTTAATGATTTCTGCCCAGTGCTCCACAATAATAATAGCTCTGCCGATGCGAATACTGCAGTAACATCAAAATCGTGTTCAAAAGGCCCTGATCGGTGTTAATACCTACATTTTGAGCTGTACAAATTGAAAATTGGTTCATTGGTTCGATCTCTAGGTGAGAGCAAATGTTCTAACCCATTTCGCTTTCCGTGTCAAGAATAATGTAGTTACATTAAAATAGCATGCGGAAGGCCCTAGGCCTTGTCCATACCTACGTTTTAAGCTACAGAACTTGAAAATCGGTTATTTGGTCGGATCTCCAGGCGAGGACAAAGAGTCCCAACAGCAACATTAATGATTTCTGTCCAGTGCTATGCAGTAATAATTGCTCTGCCGACGAGAATACCGCATTCACATCAAAATCGGGTTCAAAAGGGGTTGGTCGGTGTTAATACCTAATTTTAAGCTACACAAATTGAAAATCGGTTCATTGGTTCGATCTCTAGGTGGGAGCAAAAGTTTTAGCCCATTTGGATTTCCGTGTCAAAAATATTGTAGTTACGTTAAAATAGCCTGCGAAAGGCCCCAGGCCTTGTCCAGACCTACGTTTTAAGCTATTGAACTTGAAAATAAGTTCAGTGGTTCGGTCTCCAGGTGAGGGCAAAGAGTCCCAACAACAACAACAACAACAACAACAACAACATCAACAACAACAAGAAATGGCCATGCTGTGGACGCCGAACGGTTTGATTGTTGTCATTAAAATTTGTAATGTGGTGAAATAGTTACGACACAACCTGAAATACCGAATTTCGTTGGTCTATGTCAATTTTGGGCGAGACTATAGGAGTTCAAAATTTGACGTTTAACATGGAAGTTCATGCTGAAACTTACATAAGGACTGCTACTGCGGTCCTTGATAAACTAACTCAAGCTGGCGCATCGAGCTCCAATGATGAGAACAAGCAAATGAGACAAAAAAAGAGGGAATTGTATAGGTTGATCATTTAAGTTGTGATCCAGGTAGATGACTCAAGTAGTAAGGACTATTTGAAGAATCGTTAAACTGGGTAAGGAGAAGAGTGGCTATTGACTGAACAAGAAACGAATGACTTTGACAAATGCTATCAAGGTCACTCCATTTGTAAGTATGCATCACACACCATATGAATCATTTAGAAACTTAACGACAACAAAGATTTGTCACCAACGCAAAAACTGAACCAAAAATCAATTCGCACCGTACAATTCTCACAATTCATACAATTTATACAATTTTTACAATTCATATAATTCATCAGTTCATGTAATTCTTTTACATATATGAACTCAGAATAGAATTATATGAACTACTTCACATGCCAAAAAATGTTTTTTCTGTACCCTGAATGACCCGTGATTCTTCCCCGTCACCCTGACTGTTTTGGTGGGATGCCATTCGAGGGCTGCAGTGTGCATGTGGTGTTCATGTGTTTTACATGTGCTGTACTAAAATACTAGGACGACTTTGAACTCTATTTTTCTACTAGTAACGGATCTTTGTTCCCTACACTGCATTGCACCGCCACTGCACAGTGACTGAGGTTGGCGTTAAAGACTAGCTGTTGATGCGCCATTAAGCATTAACCACCTCTCTACAAATTTCTAATTTATTCCCATGGTATGTGATGCATATTTAACAAGTTAGCACTGGAATGACCTTGATATTATTTGTATAGGTTATTTGTTCCTTGTTTAATCAGTAGCTTCTCCTGCTTTCATTGCTTCGTACAAGTTTGATGATGTTTCGTTTAGTAGCACTAACCTGCCACTGGATCGCAAATTAGCTAACCACTTTGTATAGGCAGCAGGCACACACGTACAAAGAGTTCGAAAATTCTGACAAATTCAATAAGTGTGCCGATTAAACAACTTGGAAAAATTATTAAGTTGACAATTGCGGGTTACGCCTCTCTTAATTTTTGCTTTCCCTACGATAATTGTAGGGTTGCTGCCCTATGTGGGACTACCTTCTAAAACATTTCAGGCCCACACAAATTCAAACTAATATTTCTATACAAGAATTCGTTTGGTTGAAATGTGCTTTGTTTTATTACAACCTAATAAAGAAATGAGAGATTATTGAAGTCGTAATGCGTTAGATGGCAGATAAAATATTGTTCATCTACTGCCCATCAATTCACACTCGGTTATATTTTAACAAGTTTTTTTTTCAACAAAGCGAAGACTGTAGTGTGTACAAGAGTGTACAGAGTTAGAGAGCAGTGTGAATACTGAATTAATCAGTTTAGTATTCATAGTTTGACCACAGACTTACAATGCCTGTAGAGACTAGGTATAAGTACAACACTTCAATCTTCAATGTCTTGCAGCAGAATATAGGCAAAGCATTTTTTTCTGTCCACTAATCTTCAATTATTTTACGAGACAACTGCGGCATTGTTTTCAAAAGGATTAATTTTCGTTACATTTCGAAAATATTTTAGGACATTTGGGATAATTAATTGCTAATTTTAAATTGCGTTCCAGATTTTCTTTACGTCATTGTTAATGATGAAATATTATATCACTGATCTCATGCTTTTCATATCCGAACGGCCTAAATAATGAGTGAACAAAATAACGTATGGCTTCTTCTGTACTTGTCACTTCTTGAGGATACTTCCATATAGGTCCCAGCAAGCTCCCTATCTACATCTACACTTTAAGGTCGTACTGCATTGTTGCAAAAGTGAATCTAAAAAATATAACGGCATGTTACTTGGACCAACTTCATCCTTATTACTTAAAATTTTCCGTACGGCTGTAAAGCTGTATATACTTGGCCCGACTACGAATGACGTTATCATGAAGCTACAGATTTATTACACAAAAAAGTTACTTATTTTGAAATGCTGCAAATTCGTCCGGAAAGTGAGGACATCAGTGGTTCATGAGAAATTCTATTTCCACAAACCTTTTTGTTCCTGCTTTAGCGCACTCAGGCTCGGCGTCAGGCTGTTCCATACTTCACCCACACTTTTATACAATTGGAGGTCCGGAGCACGGACGGCAAAGGCACAGTCGTCAAGCAAGAATTTGTGGGACTCGTGCAGGTGTAATCTGGAGTCGGAGTCGGCTGTTTGGTGGGCTTTGAATTGCCAGCCCCCCTGACTCCGCTCCACTCCCAAATCAGCCTGTTTGCAGGCGTCCCGCCTTTCATTGCCATGCATGGCGGTCGCTCGACTGGCGCCCATTTCACCACCACGGGCGCTGCTATCGCCACCGGCAACGACCACCGCCCTCTGCCGTTGGAAAGCTTTATCGCTGCAAAGCTTGCAAAGCCTCCTGCTGACAACGCGGCCTGCAGACAAATTTTTATTGACACCAAAGAGAGACGAGTAGGGAAGCATAAAAATCAGAAATACGGCCAGCTTTCCTTTCCTGTTTGACAAACTCTCTTACCTTTTACGCATGTTGGCTGCATACACTCTCTCCTCGTCACAGGGAAAATAGAACATAATAATATTTTCTTTTTGTTGGGTTCTAGTCCCCTTGACTGACGCATATTTCTTTTTTGGTGGTTGGTTGGCATTTTCCGTATCGTTCGCCGGTTTAGGAGAAAGACTTGTTATTTATAGAAATGCACTATCCGTGTTCGGACTTCTGTGGTAGGTCTACACATCGACCAACTGGAAGTAAAGATTGGTTCGATAGCTGCCCAGACAAAATGGCCACTAAGGCAAAATCGTAAACGCCAGTGTCATTGGTGAAATTGAACACACATTTCAAACACAGTGAGTTATGTACTGGTTTGTGATAAGGATGCGTGAAAATTTTAGTGTCTGCCATTGCATTGCAAATGCCTAACAGCAGAATATTTCGTCCCTGTGCGGAAAGGTGACACTGACTTTATATGATTGCATAAAGAGCAAAATAAAGAAGAAACACATTGGACATTAGACTTGGTGATACGAAGAAGGTGATGACAGAAACTAACACAAGTTCAAAACTCATGAAAAAGTGCAATGAGAGTCAAGTCGTAAAGCTTACGGGCACGTCTTGTGGTTGCCAACTTGAGTGGTTTGCCAGCAGTTAATTGGTCTGTTTCTGGAGTGGTTTACCGTCAACAATTTCACGTTAAAATTTCAGTCATTAACTTTTTTTCAGCATTGGTGAGTTCATGTGATTACCCTACTATACAAGAAAACCCAAAGTTAATCACCTACAGAAAAATTGAAAGTTACAGGTTTTCAGAAAGATGAAACCAGATGCCAAGTTTCATTACTAAATGTGACTGCAGTGTTCTAGAGATTAGTGCAAGTCAGCTTTAGTCACCTCAGTCAGCTTTATGACTTGACTCTAATTCCGCACGTTATTTCTTACATCATTTGTGTCTCAGGATTTTCCATATTTAATAAACGGTTCAACGGCGTGTTGCCGCGTGTATGCATGTGGCCAACTTTCGCCAATGTCTAACACTCTGCCACTCTTGTGGGCCAGCAGTGATTTACCACCCAGATCTGCGATCCGTTACTTCCCGGAATAACAAGCCTCATGGGATACTACAGTTACAAAGTCGATTTCATTAGGTTCGCTACCGAGGCACAGGGTTTATTACCAGCCCTAAATACTTGGGGTCGAAATATTCCGGAAACAAATCCTCATACGCGACCAAAGGACTTCAGCCATACATGTGTAAAACGGCTTCAGTTTTAGCACCAAGCCTGTGAGGCTTTTATAATACTGTGCGTTCAAAAAAACTAAATCAAAAACGAAAAATTACAAATTTGAGGAAGCGAGCACTTGCCAGTGTTTATCTTCACCCTTTTTGTGTGAAAGGATTTGTCGATGGTATCACTCTGGGCATAAATACATCGCTATACGACATGTATATTGAAGAATATTGGTGGAACTAGGCTCGATTTCATCGGCGTCATACTATTATGTTTTTAACAATTGAAGGTAAAACTTCGACCTAGTTAACGATAATTATGCACCATCACAATGACAAGAATTACTATTGATGGTAAATGTTGCCAAACATTTTAGGGGTTTTATTAGTGACATCCACAGTCCGGGATATTAAAGTTTTGCATGTCTAAACTTCTTTTTAAAAAGGCTAGAAGGCAACTTATTCACGACATTTACGGTTTTGGTTTATTTACAATGAATATTATTTATAGCTTACAACGACTTCAGCGTTGAAGTTGGAAGTAGACCATTATGGTAATAGGGAAGTACGTTGCTACGGAAACACTCGTTAGCGTAACTTGTCGACCAAAGAAGATCTGATTCTTGCCAACAATTAAAACACTAATTCCATTACGTTATGTCATCAAATCACATTTGTCACAATTTCTACGTTTTCACCAAATTTACGTTCATGTTAACTGCAAACAGTAATGTTCACCAGAATCGAACACCAATTACGAAACCTAGAACAATTGTGCGTCATCTTCCTTCACGAAGCAAGGCGGGTAGCCCCCCTCCCGCTTTTTTTTAACAAAATGTCAAGCGGTATGAAGTATATACCGGCATGCGGTATGATGCACATTCCAACTAAGAAAGTATCTAAAATGTTTAACACTCTAGTGTTATAGTTGTAACATGTAAAGTCGAAAAATAGTTCAGACTTGTTTTGGGAAACCGTAACTATCTTTCCACAAAAATAAAATCACTTACCTATAGACTAATGGCTTGTCTGAAAGCTTTGACCAGTCGTACAGTTTTTAATCTAACTTTGCCAGTAGTAATACTTGTACTTATTTTTACGCACAGTACTGGATAGGCCACAAGGGTATGGCGTCCAAAAATTAGCGTTTTTGTAGTTGTATGGCCGGAGTTCCCAGTCGCACGAAGCTTAACGACTAAAATTCTTACGGTTGTGTTTGCGGTAGAGAGGACACTCTCTGACTTTGAAGAGTAACCTGTAAAGGCAGCTCTAAGAGGGTCAACATTATCAATGATAAACATTGTGTCCTAGCAAGTGGTCCTAAGGAGGTCAACTTTGTTACATTGGTACGCACAGATTCTATTATTCATTAATTATTATAGTGATAAATAGTTAGATATTTTTATTCGTAATCTTTAACCTATTACTGTTATCAAGAGTTTGGACAGAGTCTGAACTGTTTATTCCCTCATGCTGCAAAGTTCATCAGCAGTAAGTTTGGCCTCTACTGATAGCGCCAATGCAGTTAGGAATATATTTGAGTGATTAGGCCTTATTTGTAGATGTTGGCCGGCTATAATTTGGATTAGAAGAAATTTATTAAGCAATTTTTCGGTACGAAAGAAGGGCAAAGTAGGCCAAGTATGTGGAGTGATTCATCTTGGGGCACGGAGTCATCAGGATATCATCCTTGCAACTCTTATGCTCTCTAGGTGAGATTAGTGTAACTAGCCTTTTCCTCCCTTGCATGTCCCCCGACCCGATAAAATCCTATAATTATTAAGACTTCATTAAGACATTTCTGCTCCCACCTTCAGCCAAAGCCTTGTTGTCAACCTGCTTCCTTTTATATTTACGGTTATTTTTTCCTATTCTCCTCTCACCCACCTATACCTCGTTCCAAGCATCGGAGGGGATGAGGCTTAATGGCGCGTCGACAGCCAGGTCATTAGCGCCAACCTTAGTCACAGTGCAGTGGCCCGGGTTGAAACTGCGCCACACATTACAGAGATGTTAAAACAAACCCCAAATCATTGGTTTTGATCCTTTAACCTGTCATCTTCATTTTCTCTACCCATAGACAGACAATACACGCGGTGAACACACGTGTGACTTAAGTTCCATTTAACTCTTTTTTTTTTCGTTTCAATTGAGGATAAACAACTTTTTAGCCAAAGTGTGTCATTCTTCTTCCTGTCCCCTCTTATAAGGTAATTTGAGTTTTGAGTTAGAGTTTTGTCAAGTTTCTTCCATAGGTGGACAATACCATGGAATTTCTGTTTTTTCTTCTTCTTTCTTTTTTCCTCCCGTCCAGAAGGAATTCTTTTCTTCCATTTTTTCAAACAAACAGTCCTTAATAAAATGGACAACTTGTCTTTGAAGTAGACAAGTTTATTAAGGATTGTCCTTGGTTAGATTTTGAAGCTGAAAACCTTATTTCTGTCCTTCACTGACAGACTCCACTTATTCTCTCCTCTCACCAAGCATGAGAATGTGAATAACTTTTGGGAATGATTTATGAAAATAATAGAAGTTTTAATCTTTTTTACATCTACATAACCATGAGAACTACATGACGGCAATAAATTACGAGCTATTAAAGGCACTGTTGAGGAATGGCACTCGGCGTGTCGCCGCAGTCGCCGTGAGGAGGTGGTTTTGGCCCGTTTGAGCATTGGTCACACTCGACTTACGCACGGTTTCCTTTTGCGGGGGGTTGATCCTCCTGAATGTTATTGGTGTCGGCGGCCACTTACGGTCCGGCACTTCCTTGTTGATTGTTGCCATCTTGATGGTTTTCGTCGTCGTTTCCATCTTCCGCATGACATTGTGCGCCAATTGGGCGATAAGTCTGTCCTCCTGTCCGGTGTTTTTCAATTTTTGCAGGAGGTACAGATGTATGACAAGATTTAGATTAGGGGTTTGAATAATATCTCTGTAATGTATGGTGCAGTGGCAACCCGGACCACTGCACTGTGACTGAGGTTGGCGCTAATGACCAAGCTGTCGACGCGCCATTAGGCCTCATCTCCCCCCCCCCATGAGAACTTTTTCATTCCCTTTTCTTTCAGCGTTTTACAATTTCTTCCGTATTTTCCTAGTTCTTACGGTCTTGTCCATTTCTTCCACCGAAAGGGAAATCTTTTGAAGGACTAGGCTACACCAACACTGTTTTTTAGTCCTAAAAAATCTAAGTGATGCTGCTTGCCCGGACCCCGTTACAGTTCTTCAAGCGTCCCTACTTGTGGCTTAACACAAAACTTCAAAGAATTGATCCTGTCAGCGCTTTAACACTTTCTCCCTAGTACTACCGCATTCCCCCCTCCCCTTCAATGAATCAAACTCGGGCAAGGCATAATTGAAAGCTACTCTTTTCGGCATCACGCAAAATGAGAAATATAAATGACTTTCGATTTTCTTTCCATATTATGGAACGAGAAATGTAAAAAGAACGCCTCAAAGAAATGGGCTCTTAAAACGAATTTGTCGTGTGCCAATTTTCTCAAATGTATATGTGGTGGAAGGATCCTTTTCATAGTATTAAATTATTCTGGATTTTTTATTATAACAGTCTTTTTTGATGTCCGACCCTGCAAATTTTGACATCAGATTCGCCTTTCGAAAGCAAAGAAATACTTTTCTCAAGAAATGTTGTTAGGAAAACTAATTTTGAAGGTAAATTGTAAATAAGCCATCAGCGAAAATAATACACAAGAAATAACGCAATACAGTAAGCCACCTTTATGCAATTACCTTTCATTCGAGTGACTTGACCAGGATTAGAACTGCTGAACCATTCCATCATTAGATCTCCCACCATACCACATTTACCGAAATGGTCACTCATCCACTCGTGACCATATCGGTAAAGTGGTACGGTGGAAGATCTATATTTAATCGCTTTTACCAGCGGAAGGCGATTGACCAGTGGATGAGTTATTCACAATTTAAATTTATACTATTTTACAGCGATTTGTTGAACTTATTTTCACTTAGTGACGTTTAGAACAAAAGTAGTGAAAAATAATGCTAAAAACGTGCGCATATCATATAAAATGCAGCTGTTTACGTACCAGATAAGGTTAATGAAACACTAAAGGATTATCAATTGCATTTTGGGTCTTCTTTAGTTAAAACTAACGAAATCAGATTATCATTGAATTAATAACTTCAACTTCTATAAGCCCATTTAAATGTAAGAAATACATCAAATTGCAAAACATTGTTTGGTTGATTGGAGATCAGTAGTGATTTTGAAAGGATTGAATATGGAATACCACAAGGATCGTTGCTATTCATTTTTAAAATCAATGATATTAACTAGGAAACATGATTTAGGTCTATTGTCGACGGAGCGCATAGAAATTTATTTTAAATTTGTTTTTACTCTCATTATAGTGGCTTTGCGATACTTGCTAATGGTCTTTAAAAAGCTGAGGGCAATATTCATTCCGCTACATTTGAGCAGAAGTTCTTTGCTGTTTTTTTTTTTTTACATTTTAGCGTTTTTCTTTTCATTTTAGGTAGCCTACGTTTCATATAAATTTTAAGATGCTTTCGTTTGCTCCCACATATAGGGCATCCGCGCACACGGAGACCAAGCCGCGCGGCTAGGTAGCTCGGCCAACGAGATTGCTTATGGTATATGTAGCAACACGCACTTGGCCGTCGTGGCCAGCCAATCACGGCGGCCACTGGGATCCCGGGCGGCGTGCAAGCGATCACAGGGCGATCATACTTGCTCCGTGTTCATTTTTCACCATGTGATCGAAAATTATCAATAAAAAACGAACCTGTCCGCGCGGCACTTCGCTGTGTTTTTTGGCCGCGACGACCACTGGCCGCACGACCTGGTAGCCGTGTGCACAGGTGCCCTTAGTTTCCGTTTCGTTATTTGCAGCCTCTTTACGCCATCGCCGCCATAGTAAAATACCACGTTAGCCTCCGTGGTTAAGCTGGCAAAGGACGTGCCATCGGCACTAATGCTTAATTGTTTATATATTTATTGCGGAGTATATTTCTTAGAAATTTAAATATTAACAAAAAAGCATTTAACTGCAAGCTAAAAGATCATAAGTAACGATAGTACTCCACACTAATCAAAAGATTCATAATATCCGCAGCTCCCTACGCCACCTTTACGACAATGCTGAAGCGCACACCTCTGGCACGTATTGCAACAGCGAACGCTAATTTTTTTTTTTTAATTGGAATAATCACAATAATTGTAGGTCAGGCGGCCTGTTAGTTTGGGTGTGAAGATAGCATTTAAATCATTTTAAAGCCTAATTGTTATATCCTGTTTTAGTTTTCGTAAGTGACATTTTCACATGAAACGAATGTGAGTCTTTAATGAATCGTTCTGTTTTTTTCCTTATGCTTGTCTTCCTCTAGTGGTTAAAGTGCTATAATCAAATGTTATTTCGTTGAGTTATGCCAAAAAAGATTGTTAGCTGTAAGGCAGCTACGATGATTTAATTTGGTATTTTTTTTAAGTTCAATTGATTACCAACAGCACGTTGTATGCTTCGTCGGAATTCCCTAATTATTCAGGATTCCAAATTTACAATGGCGAGTGTTATATCGATAAATGCGAAAAATTGTAATTTCGTGGATTATAATTGATCAATTTAAGCCGAATTCGAGATCAACAATACTGTTGGGGCCATCAGCAATGTGGCAAATTTCATAGCAATCTGTACTTTGGTTTGAGCTCCACCTAGACTACAAAAGTGCTACCAACCAACCAACGGACCAACCAATATTTTGCAATTCGGTGTCCGTTATAGACTGCGCTATACTCGCTTCGCTCGCTCCACTCCGCCAATGAGGGAAATAACAGCATAGAAGTTTCTGTGTTTGTGGATGAGATTATTTTCATTTTAGTTGGAATGGTGTATGAAATTATGATGAAACAATTACAGAATAAATTTACTTATGTTAGTAGATGGTGTAGTAAATTAAACTAAATTAAATTAAATTAAATTAAAGTAAATTAAAGGGGGTGACGGCAAAGGCAAATTAGCCTCTAGTGCCTAAACAAAATTTAAAATGGAGACATGTTGTCAAAAGAATATTTCCAGTTATAAACAATGGAGGCACTGACAATGTGTTGCGGTAGTCCATTCCTCAGACTGACAACTCTGTGAAAAAACGCCTTTCCTTGTGTCAGCTTTAAGATCACGTTAGACATTTTATTTCACTGAATATCCCCGTTTGTGCCGATCCTGTTAGACACATTGTGTTTTGCATACAGCCGGCCGAACTTAAAAAAAAAATCACGTATCTAAAACATTCATCAAATGAATATAGCTAAAGTTCTCCAAACATAAAGAATATACTAGCATTTTCGTGTTGTTCATATTTGACGTGCATTCACTGACATTCATTGAATTAATCGACTTAAAAAAATATAATACGCATGAAAATGTATGGCAGAGAGCTGAACCTAATGCGCTACAACATAGAAGACGTGCATGATCAATTCGTTGACAAATAAATTGAAAGCTTTGATTTCGTTCAGAAACAATGAATTTTCTATGGCTTTTCATCATGGTTTGATGGATTGACGACTTTACTTCGTAATCCTTCAATTTACGTATCTGAAATGGTTATAAGGCTTGACGAGGAATCGGTCACAGCTCCACCCAATTTCGATATGATGAATAACAGATGAATGTAGCTGTTGGGCCATTGAACTGTGTTGCGTGTAGCATCACCGACACACCTGAAACTTTGCTCACCTTCGACAATGCACAGGTTGAGTCAAGCTTTCAGGCGTTAAGTGATGAGAATACCAGACTTCTCTTTACTCTTGTTTTTCTTGTTCGTCTGAATTCTCGGTTTTTCATTCTTCTTTCTGCAAACAAATGGGCGATTTTCATCTGAATTAAATCGTTCAACACAAATCTTCATTCGTACTCAAAACAAGCCTGTCATACGACAAAAAGAATCTAGAACGGATTTACGGTCTTATGCACACTGAACTCCACTTTCTACATAAAAAATATTTCTATAAATTTATGCGGAAATTAACTAATTTTGAAATTACGAATGACTTCACGTATTACAGTAGAGTAGGTCAAGTTCTTGATTTTTGTTCACATGTAAGTGTTACAGGTTTACCTTTCCAAACAGTTGAGTGCATCAAAAATTATATTGGATTCCTAAGCAAATTAATACAATTTGAAGTAGTGCAGTAATCATGACAATATCCTAACACAGATTAACTGACGATAATTACAAAAAAAGAATAAAGACAAGGAATACCACAAGCAAATCAACAAACTAATGAACCAAGTTGATTTTTTCTCTCCAATACAGCATATGTTTAGTGTTCAAATAAAATATATAAAATAAAATACATATATAAAATACATAAAATTCCATTTAACCACTGCACTCTAAGTTTGAGGACGATTACCTGAAGCCCTCCACTGCAAAATGAAAAAACAATTCGAGAAAAAATTGATGTCAGTATACAATTCTTCAGCGTATCAGTGATTAAATACAAAAGAGAAAAAAAACATGGAAGATATCCTAAAATCTGTCATAAGCCGTGTTTTTAGAGTGGGGATAAAATGGGGATGAAATGTTTTTGCATGTAGAGTTCTAAACCAATAATATTGCAGATCGTTGATTAACAACTCACACAATGAAGGTTGCTACACAATTATACAAATGAGTTGGAGGACTCAGTACTTTCTTTAAGGACCATTTGCTCAATAATTAAAGCAGAGTTTAGGTCCCAAAAAGCAAGGCAGGACGTTACCATAATAAGGTGACCCAGGCCTTAATGTTATAGCTTCTCATGGTATACAATAACATCTCCCTTCACCTCAGTAACTATTCTCATAGGAATACACATGAGCAGCACCTATAACCCAGTTAAGCAAAGGCATTGAAGCATTCGAAATGACACTGAAGCATTCGCACTTTACCAGGTTTCGTTGAGCTACTAAATTGTTGTGTTGTTTCATTCCTGTATTTAAGTAGATTGGCATGTGTTGAAAATTTTTTGACGGTGTCAATGTGTTTTATCATTCTCTTACTACTTTGCGTGGATGTAACATTGTTTGAGACAATGTTACACAATGGAAAACTACCAAATCTACCACAACCTACCTACCGACCTACTACCCGACATAGTCCATTGTAATTAGATAATGTGTATCCTTTGAGACTGTGTAAAGCTAAAAGTCGAATGTATGGTACAAACTGTATGATTCTTTCAGTGACAGAGTTAAAAACGACTAGGCTGAATTCTATCCACCATTGAATTGTATTTTGTCAGCACACATTTGACCGGCAGAAAGAGTGTGAAAATAAGCGGCAGACCATCTGGCCATGGACGTTTACAAAGTGGTGCACTGCGGTTGTGGGGAAGGAAATGGAAAGCCATTTTCCTTAAGGACGAAATACAAACTTGATTCTGGTAGAACACAATGTGTCCTTAAGTCAAATCTTGTTTCTGTCTAGCCGTAACTAAGGAACACTAGTAAAGTCAAGTAAAGTCGAGACTAGCAAATCTTGTACAATCATCGCAAATTATATCGGCCACACCTAAAGTTTTAAAACTTTATGTATACCCTGCCTATGTATGGAACCTACTAGACCTGCCTCTAATCACCGGATAAACTATAAAAACTTAACGAACTTTCAGTCTACATCACTTCGTGGCATGCTCCACAAACGCCTCTTGTGAAGGTGTTTGTGATTTTTCCTTCTTTGTTTGAACGGCGATTCTGACCACTAAATAAACGCCCATTCTCGGTCGTGCAGTGGCTGATTTTCTGCTTTTTAGACGCTTCTTTTACCTTATTTCATTTATGTTTCATTTATTGTTTATTCAGTTTTTATTATTTATTTCTTTATGACTGGCTTTTCATCAAGACGTTGTAGACTAAACGAAAATCTGACTTCTGTGTTTTGTCACTGAAAGAACTAAAGCAAACTGTTTTCCAACTTCCGATTTAAGCTATACACGCATTTCCTGCCAAATATAACCTGCACTATAGAAATTGCGTACGGTGCAAATCCGCCGTCTAATAGAACTGTGATATTAAAAGCAACCTCATTGACAAGGGGACCTTACTACATGGATACAAAAGGTATTATACAATTTAAACTATTAACGTAAATGAATGCAGAGTTGACCAGTATTTTGCCGTGAATTTTTTTAATTTTTATTTTTTCTTTTGAAAGGGTTAGCTATACGATGCTTTGCAGGAGTTACCCTGCGGACGACAGAACTGCTCGATCTGTATTGCAGAGTGATCTTAAGGTCTATTTTAATTGTGATTTGGTTCCAATAGGGATTTTAGTGACGAGTGGCGCGAAACAGAGCAAATGAGTTTATAATCCTGTAATCTCGTGCCTGACGTTTGTCAGTATCCACAACAATGTTTCAACCCATTGTTCGACTCTGCTCAAATTTTTTCACTTGCAATCTATGCTCCTTGTAGATTTAAGTTCGTAAAATTGGGATTTTTCAAATACTAAAATTAATCTAACTTTGTGACCACAGCAATTTCTGTAATCATTATGCCTGTAGACATTAGGAAGGACAAATAAAGGAATTGTTACGTACAATGAAACCTTAAAGCACTCGTCTTTCAGTTATAGGTTGAAGACCACGGTTACATAAATTCATCGAATACGCGAACTTCACGAGTCTTCGCGTATTTTCCGTTGTAATGGTTTTTTAATGTACGATATTTTATTGAGTGTGCCTGAATAAAGTTTGTAAAAAAAAAATGTGTACATGTCAAACAAAAAGAAGTTGCTTTAATAATCAGCATTTAGATAATTGTCAGCTGTATTCAAACAATAGCTAGCACGAAGATTTAAAATACGCAGTAAATAAACATTGCAATAATAAACGTTGCAAGTCTGCAAGTTTAAAAGCAAATGCAATACGAACAGCTATAACCAACAGAAAAATCCAATAAAACGTAGCTAAGATAGTCTTGATTTCTGTAGTTTACAGCAAGCTAGCATTTTGTCGTGACATCACTCTAGCTTATTCTGTACGGCATTATAAATCTTACAGTGTTACGACACTTAAACTTTTTCGTAGTTAATTTTCCGCATTTATTACCATCTTTCCAAGCACATGGGCTCTTGTGCAATGTACATAGTAATAACAATAACAATAGGGAAAAACTAAAAAAAAAATTCTAACAGCGAAACTACTTCCTCTACAATAAAATTATAAAATACACAGCCCCATTTTATCATTTACAGTCGACACACAAAAACTTGAAAATATTACTTGGTGCTTCTTGTTTGATCCCAGCAGCTTTAGCCATATGGATGGAAACAGAATGTATTTTCGATGCCATGTAAACAAACGGAATAAAAATAATAATAATAATAACGAAACACTCATTCAAAGACCACAACTTATATGACTTCAAGCTTTACAAATTAAAAAAACAATGATCTCCTTCGAACACACGTTGCCGGTTCACACCATTTTCAAAATCGAATTTCAGCAAGAATAGGATATATTTAGGCCTTATTGGTTGCTGTTCCGTGTTTAGCAGAGCAATAGAATCTTGCAGGGAAGCTAACTTGGTGCGCTCATTTCTTGTAATGTTGCCCCACGACGATACAGCTCCTGTTTTTAAACACTTTTCTTATGTTCTGTCGTAAGTATTTTGCAACCAGCTGGGAACACAAATGGACCGTACTGCACAATTATTACGTTAAGAAAGCTAATAAGAAGCTATAAATGCGTTATTTGTCAGTCTGCTTTGTGCAAACTTTTACACAACTTTTGGTCTTGGAAGGGCATCTGCTCTTTCCTTATCGCTTGGGAACTACTCTGGGAAGTAACACACTGTCGTTATACTATATATAATAGTTATAGTACCCCTGACGAACTGTATGGGATTTATCAGCCGATGGGCGATATCCCGAACATGGCCAATCCGCGAGAACTACGTCAAGATGATGTCGAGGCGAAGCCGAGACGTCATCGCGACGTAGTTCGAGAGGATTGGCCATGTGAGGGATATCGCCCATCGGCTCATAAATCCCATACAGTTTGCCACGGGTTCTATAACTAATTTATCGTACGGTCTGTAACTATTAAAATGAAAAACAAAATTGGTAAGGCAATAAGCTGTGTTGTTTATGCAAACTTTGTGTCGTCTCTTTGTTTTGCTGCAGTCAGATTTGCGGCCGATACCATTCGAGCGAGATGAGGGTGAGCGGGGGTAGGCTATGTGTCTAGAAAGAATTTTTTTTTTAATCGTATAGGAGAAACATGTTTTTTTTTTTTTTATCTTGGCGCACATCACGGAAAATTCATCATGTAAAAATTACGTCGTACTCCTTAGGTTCACGTAAGTGGTGTTATAAAATTTTTTTGTAATCATGTCATTCACGTAATGTGTCGTCCTTCTTCGATTTGCATAATGTGCTTTCTGAACAGTGTGGTCTTGGCGTTTGTCATTCTGATTTCATTTCATGGGAGTAGTATCCTACGTCTTTGATACCTTTTAATAGAAAGCGTTTATTTAGACGACTGCGAAGATTAATAGTGCTTAATAATGCCCCAAAAAAGATTCCGTATCCAACTTCCAACTTTAGTGTCACTGCGGACCATTTCAAAGGTAACGTAGGTATTCCTGCAAACAGTTATGTGCTAACGTGTGGGCAGGCAGTTAGAATGTTGTGGGTGTATTTTTATTTCGGGGTTGGGGGGGGATAGCGTAACGCTTCGTTTTGAGGGATGAAATTTAATGTACGAGTTCATATGTTATTTCAGTTGGTGTTTTCGAAAAGGCCGACGCAAGTTCACG
>JAHWFP010217919.1:6852-16906 GCA_023313725.1 Lithobius niger | reverse complement strand
TGGGGGGGGGTAGATAAGTATTTATAGTATTCAATTTTCTTGTGTGTTTCGAAATGTAGAACTGCTTTATAAAACCATGCGTGAATTAATTTGCTTTTATTTTGTTGCGTAATAAAACAGCACGGGCATCAATTTTTTTTTCAACGAAGGTAGGCTACGATTTTATTTTGTAGCAAAGATTATTTGGAAACTTATTTGGAAAGCAAATTAATTCTCGCATGGGTTTTATTAAGGAAATGAAAGTATGGCAATGTCTTATCACCACACTACTGTGCATATCATACTTTAGTATGGTGGTATCCCATATCGCCACACTTTAGTGTGGTGATATTGATATCACCACAGTAAAGTGTGGTGATATTGATATCACCACAGTAAAGTGTGGTGATATTGATATCACCACAGTAAAGTGTGGTGATATGGGATATCACCACACTAAAGTGTGGCGATATGAATATCATGCACTGTAAAGTGTGGTGATATGGGATATATCGCTGTGCATTTTTAGTATTGTGAAAGGTAGGGACCGTACGATAACTTCCTTTATAAACGGTGTCCCAACGACTGCGACGAAAGCAAGGCGGTATAGTCACACGAAAATTTTCTTATATAGGAAACTAATATAAATGAAAATTTTCATCTGACTATACAGCCTCGCTTTCGTCGCAGTCGTTGGACACCATTTGTAAAGGAAGGTATAATATAACGACAGTGTATTGTTATACCTACCAGTGTGTTCCCGAACAATAAGGGGGAAGCAGATGCCCTTCCAAGACCAGAAGTTGTGTAAAAGTTTTGCACAAGCAGACCGACAAATGACACATTTATAGCTTTTCATTGGCTTTTTTAACGTTGCAAAGGCTGAAACGTTTCAACTGCTGACATTAAATTGTTTTAAAGGGCACGAGGGACTTAAACAACATCCTTTCCTTAAACCCCTTAACTAAATTCTCCAACCAAATTTTGATTTTAGCCCTCTCATCACTCCAATAAAATTCCTGGGTTCACTGAGCACTTGTGCTGTTCTGTTCGTGTACGTCATGCTGCTTAGAAACAAGCTTAGCTCCAACTGTGGTTTTTTTTTTACTGTATAGTAAAGAATTCCAACATCAGCCTATATGTACGGGCCCATACAGACTACTCTCTTAAAGGTACTGTGTTCTAACAATACACAATTACACATCTCTGTGTACCAGCACAGCCAAGTTTTGTACAACAGTAAAAAGTTTGTCTAGCGGCAGCACATAAACTTTGTACAAAACCATGTGTTCTGCTTTTACACAAACTGAGTAGTGCCAGTACACAACTCGCGTGTTGGCTGTGATGGCACACAGAGATGTGTAGCGTCAAAACAGAGCGTCTTCGCAGAGAGTAGCCTGTCACTCGCTCCGTTGGGGTCGTCTCGTGTTATTCAAGCTTCTTACTTATAGCTCTTCACATACTAACTGAGTGATATTTCATGACCAAAAAACTCGAACCTCTTTCACCTTTAAAAAACTCCTAGATGCAGCACCGTAGAATCTTCGAGCAATATAAAGAAAATAACGGTAAATTAAAAATGGAACTACCTTATACGCAGTAGCGCTGCGATTTTCATAACTAAAACGAGATCACGTGACCCACATCAGGCAACTGGATGAGGGAGAATCTGGAACGTGGATTCTGAGTTCAGAATATGGGCAACGCTATCGCAATGGTGAGCAGGCGCCTTTAAGTAAGGTTTAGATGGATGACTGCGTATTTTGTCAATATTCGTCGATTAGTGTCATTCCAGACTTGTAATATTTGTATTCTGCATCTGTCTGTTGGATTTAGGGTCGAAGATATTTTTTGTTGAAACTAGTATCGGCCGACTGAAACTAATACAGGCCGACTGAAACTTGTATAGCTGACTGACGTTCCACACGCAAATGATCAGAATGAGCATGCGTTTTTTCCGATGCTTCAGTTCATAAACAAACCATATGGGCCATGAAAAATGGTTCTATTCGTGTATTGATGTCATCGCAGATTTGCAATTGTAGTATATCTATCTGTCAGATCATCAGTAGCCAATGTCCTTTTATTCGTTGCCGTTCTTCTCGCATTTTCATTAGTGAAAAAAAGTATGGCAAAGTATGGCGAAGACTTGTAACGTCTTCCAAACGCTTGTTGGAACGCCTGTTGGATGTGGTGTGCTAGGGCCAATAACTTTTATCCGACGTAGTTAGTCGCCCATCTTCATTATTGAATGAATGGTTTGGTATACTATTCACTTATTCAGTAACTGTATTTAGAAGAAGTGTTCTTTCTGATGACAAACACTGACTTTCCCCTGCTTCGCTCACTCATTCAGTGCAAACCGTTCCTCAGAAACGTGACTGAGTGACAGTGACTTGAGCCTGCTGCATTCTTTCTCTATATTTATATTAACGTAGTTGTTTCATACATATTTTCACGGTAAGTTTAGCCTACTCCATCGTTACTGTTTGAACTTACCGTCGACGCAATTTCTAAGTAGCCTTAACAGAAATTCAAAAACATTTTCTTTCTTTCGGCTCCTTTCTCCAATTTTTAACTTCACTATTGCAATAGGCATAGATGGCAGCATTGTCCGACATGCGTCGTCTTTCTTGTCCTTGCTGTTGCAAAATCCGATCCTGTAATGTAGATACTGATGTTGATAATTATTAAACATACATAAGTGATTTACAATGCCGTTGCAGCGATGAATACAACAATGCTTATTCACCAATTACCATTTGGACGATGAAATGGCCAATTCGACACAAACGATGCCATTACGTGCAAATACAAAAATATTTTTAATTTGATTTGATTGGTTGAGGGAATGGTAACCCAACCTGAATATTGTGCCTCGCAGGCAACAACCAAGAACAAACAATAACAAAAATAAATTACTTCGATAACAAAATTAGACCAACAACAATCTAAGCTCACAGAATGTACCATGCAAATCGAATGCCCAGAGAAATACAGTCCATCGTCGGTGCGATACACCACAACATGCCCGTTGTACACAGACATACATACTGTAACACAATCCAAAGCGACATTGTCCAATTGCTATAATGTTGATGTTTGTGCTAGAAAGGCAAATAGTGCAATTTGTAAATTAGAATGTTTTAAACAGTTTTTTGATAGAAAAAATTATTTTTGAAAATGATCTTCAAAACCTGATCTTCAAACAAGAGAGAGTAAAAACGCCAAACAGCGAAAATCTTACACTTGAAATAAACTGGTAGAGTAAACCACGTTTATAAACTTAGATTTAGTCAGAGTGGCATGATCCGGTTTCACTAGCAACCCCATACGCAATGCCACGCTTAGGTTTAGTCAGCGTGGGATGATCCGAATTCAAACTGGCAACCCAATACGCAATGCCACGCTTAGGTTTAGTTAGAGTGGGATGATCCGAATTCACACTGGCAACCCAATACGCCATGCCACGTTTCAGTTTAGTCGTAGTGGCATGATCTGAATTCACACTGGAAACCCAATACGTCATTCCTCGCTTAAGTGTAGTCAGAGTGACATGCTCCGAATTCACACTGGCAACCCAATACGCCATGCCACGCTTAGGTTTAGTCAGCGTGACATGATCCGAATTCGCACTGGCAACCCAGTATGCCATACCTCACTTAGGTTTAGTCAGAGTGGCATAATCCGAATTCACACTGGCAAGCCAATATGCCATGCCACACTTAGGTTTAGTCAGAGTGGCATTATCCGAATTCACACTGGCAACCCAATACGCCATGCCACGCTTAGGTTTAGTCAGCGTGATATGATCCGAATTCACACGGTCAACCCAATATGCTATGCCATGCTTAGGTTTAGTCAGAATGGCATGATCCGAATTCACGCTGGCAACCCAATACGCCATGCCACGCTTAGGTTTAGTCAGAGTGGGATGATCCGAATTCACACTGGCAACCCAATATGCCATGCCACGCTTTTTCGACGAAACGTAAAGTGCATAAAAGTGCCAGGAGTTTAGTCAGAGTGGCATGACCCGGATTCACACTTGCAACCATTACGTCATGCCACGCTCAAATTTAGTCAGAGTGGCATGATCCGGATTCATATATACTGGCAACCCAATATGCCATGCCATGCTTTTTCGATGAAACGTAAAGTACATAAAAGTGGCTTGATGTACTACGTTGTTATTTTATAATCTATGATTTACAGTGTTTGGCTTGTTTTCCTTTTGAATTTGCTTTTATAAATTGCCTTTATAAAATTTACAGCGATTTGTGTATATTTTTTGAACGTGACCTTTCGTGTTTTGTCCCACCATATCCGCAGTTTTTCTGCCAACTGAGAGTAGACGGCACAGATTTCGACAAATGAAGGCTGTTTGTATTTGGCAGGGTTTTTTAATGGTGAAGAATATTACCATGATTTAAAAAAAAAATTATAAGTGTGACAAATGGTTCTTTAACGCGGTCTCCCCATTTAAGCTATGAATATATTCCTTGGTTTGCGTGACAATAAAATCTACCTTTTTCCAAGTAGCCTGTCACAGATTTTCACGATCAATGTTGCAAATTATAGATGGTGTTAGACTTATCGTCATAAAAACCAAACAAGCATGTCTTCAAAATTCAAAACGGTGTCCTTTCAATCCTCAGTCCTTCGTGAATACATACAGTAGAGGACTTTCAAAGGTAAAATACAATAAAATTAACCGTTTGGTCCGTTTCAAGATCTTATAACTTGAGTCAAATAAATAACGATTCGTCGTACTTCACGCTTGTAGATTTTTGTTGCTTTCCCTATTTTGAAATTCTCCACGTTGCGACTTGAATGGCATTTGCATTAAATTACTTTTTTTTCTGCAGCGTCTTCCATTTACTCTTCTCCTTTCGACGAAGCATTTTTTTCGTGACATTCCTGGCGAAAAGGAAAAAAAACGGGAAGAAGAAAGAAGTGGGCAATCATGTGTGTAATTCTGCAATTTGAGTCTCATAAGACCCAGTCGCTAGAAGGCAACCCTGATAAAAATCACAATAACTTTTATGACAATGTTCCCTCATTTAGGCAGAAAGAGTAAAGATGAAATGGCGGTGCATGCATGATATGTAATGTACCAGAGTCCTTTTTTTTATTATTATTATTCGTCTCTGGTGCTTGAGCCGTGTTCCCTCGCTTTAGATGAGCCGGCGTGTACCTTAAGAAGAGACTGACATTAGCATTTGAGATGTATGAAGGTTGAACCATACTCTTGTTCCCAACCCTCAACTCCTACTGCAACGCCACGGGGCCAACAGTTTAAATCCAGCTCTTTCTAAGGTATCTATTTCTTAATGGGAAATAACTCTCACGACGGCAAAATATTTGTCATTCAACCATGGCGAACTTAAAATTGTAAATTCTAAAAATGGTTGCAAATGAACAGATGTATAGGTTAACCCTTATAAAGTTTTTTAGTTTGAAAAAAAAGCAGTGCACAGGCATTTGTATTTGGAGATAAAGCCTGTATATTCGACCATTATTCGCATGTAGCATTCTTCAGAAGCATAAAAACGTTTTAAAAAATATGATTTAGTAAAAAAGATCACATTGTTATAATGCTGAACAAAACCCAGGCGGACAACGGTTTCCATGAGAACATTTAATGAAACCTGGATCTTTCTTTCTGCATCGTCATACCATCATTTGCTCCTTCATGCTATAATGGCGTTGTTTTCACTACCTCAAAGCTAGCAATGGATGCAGCCATACTGGAAACAATGTGAGGAAGTTGTGAGGAAGGAGTAAAAAATACTGGTGAAAGGAGGTGCCAGGAGTATGAGAGGCAGCTTGCTTGAAGAAAAACATGCAGAGGGGAAATACAGGGAACAACTAATTACTGTTATTCAGTGTTTTGCATATTGCAAAATTCCTGGATTTTTGTTTCCAGATCTTACTGTGTATCGTTAGCTAAGAACCGTAAGAAAATTTGAAAACTTTAATTGCCACTAAAGCTGCTTGACATTATGGAGCTATTTGGTGATATCCACGAAATACACGCTTTGGAGTCAGCAGCTCTAGAACTAAGCCTTCATAAACTTGCATAACAAAGACGCCCTAAACAATATACGAAACTTGCTTCAAGATTAGCAATTATCTAAAACACAGATGCTATTACGATCGTTTGCACTACAGCTACTGTTACGGATGTAAGGAACTTGGCCAGGATGTAAGGATGATTTGGAGGGGAAAATAAAGATGATTTGACGAATCTAGTTCCATTCAATAAATTAGTGCGTGGAAATGTTCTTTAAGTTCTTTGTTGAAGTAAAGACATTCTTTGTCCTCACATACAATAATAAACACATTAAAAAACACATTCCAAATTTCGGTGGAATGTTTCTCCATCGTGAAATTAAAAATAACAAATAAAACCTAGATGAAGAACAAAGAGTGAAAACTATGACTGATTCTATGAAACTGATTCTAACGTCACATAAAAATAACGCCTTTTTCAAATTCGTTATAAAGAGAACGCATTTTGTGGTAAAAAAAAAATGTATTTAGTTAAACGTCCGCATATGCTGTGACAGACTAAATACTGTCCAATCCCCTATAGTTCCGAAAGGAACTCTTTACAAGCTACTGGTATGATGTAACATATAAAAAATAGGATGAAATGGCAGCCAGGAAAGTCATAAGTCGTAGCAGCTTGTCATGGTTACAAAAAAAAAGCTTTGTAGCCTTGACATGCTGCCACGACCTATGACGTGCGATGTGACACGAACACGCTTGTAAGCATATGAAAATATGAAAATGAACACGAAGAAGGAAACTTGTGATATGAACCTCATCCATTTGCATTTTTTTTTTGCTTTTTATTCCTCATTCGAAATGAAGCAAAGTTTTTTGCCCAAATGCTTCAAAATATATCGAGTACTTTCACCAAAACTAATATCATCCCGTTACAGTATCCTAATTGTGCACATTACTCCACTTTTTAGGCAGCTCAATTTGTAAAGAAGAAGATTTCAAGAATTTAATTGAGACCTTGTGAAAACTTTTGCTTCACCAAGTTACTTCAACTTCATTAATACGTTACCAAGCAGCCGGAGCGTCATATTTTCTGCAATATATATTCCCTGCACCATTCCATCTCGTAATACGACGAGCCAAGAATAAGTTATGGGGAGCTCAGGAGGAACGCCCGAGCTTTGGACTTCTCAAAGCATATTTACCCATAAATTTAGTGTCATGAATAATTCGTAATGTTGTCTTTGATCCCAAGGAAGGAATGGAGCAGCATAAGCACAGCAAACGGCCCATGAATAGCTTATAAGCAATCAATGATAAATGTTTAATAAGGTAAACGCGTATGGAATGTTTGGAAAGAACGTATTTACAAATGTGTCTGCGTTAAAGGGAATAATCATTGGACTCTCAATTCTTAATAGACTTAATAACAGTTCATCGAATTTAAAAATAAATTGGTTACAGTGGTACAAGTTTACGTTACCAGAAGCCAAGACCCAGTCAAAAAATTATTTAAGAGGATGTACGCGGTCATTTTATGCGCCTCCCCCCATGAACGTAATACTATGTTTTTGAAGTAAATTAGTTGGATATGATAAAAAAAAAATTTTAACTGAACTAAAAAAAAAAAAAAATAAAGTGTAAATTTATTACTACCAGTTATGAACTGGAACAATTAAATTAACTTAAATGAATTCGTGAGTGTTTTAACGTCAAAAAATGTAATTGAAAGGAAATTTAGGAGGAAATGTAGGAGGTTAATTATTTTGAAGTGAAATAAAGGCTTAACAAAGAATAAAAAAATTGAACTTTTTTTTAATGTTTAGAAAACATGTAATTTTTTTGCCCTTGGGAATCCTGATTGAGAGAGCTACTGGTTGCACACCCATGAGCCCGGGCCTACTGGAAACATCTAAACGACGGGTAAAGCATGTAATAACTTCCTTAATCTCTTTGATACTTGATCTGCATGGATTTTAAGGTATAGAATAAATAAATATATCGGCCAAAAACGTCCTTGCCATACGCACGTTTATTACTTCAAATTTTTTATTAAAGTCATGGTTTTTGCTTTCAAGACATAAAGGTGTACTGCAGGATTTAGTGCAACTAACTCAACAAGAAGAAGGCCTTTTGCAGTTATTCTTTCTAGTTTGAATGACCAGAATGCAAGATATACTGTAAAACGTAAAAAAGTGTTAATTAAATATACTTCTACCTGCAGATTCCTTTCTCTGCAAAGATGTTGCTTTCCAAAATGTAAAATAGGCTATATATTATAAAAAGTAAATCCTACCATGCGAATCCAGCTCACATAACAGAAGTTTGTTATTTCTTCTAGTAGTTACCCATTTACCTGAAAAACAACAAACACAAAAATTAGTTTTAGGATAGTGACTTCACTGTAAGCTTCTAGAGATCATATAGGCCTAATGACAAAGACATCGTTTAGTGTTTGCAGATTGAACACTAAGTTTGCTTCTGCACTCAACGATGCAGCGGAATTAAGCCCTTCAAATACAGATCATAACGGCTTCCGACATTAACGTTTTCCTGCTTTAGCGTGTGTATTCTAATTTAAAGGTCAACGGTTAAATTTATGCTCACGAATGCTTATAATTAAAACCAAAGGGCGACGAAAAATAAATTATTTCAACCGATTTGGTCTCTGATAGCCAAAAGTTTTGCAGCAAAACTGAGACAGAGTCGAGCTTTGAAAATAGCCCACCAAATGTCTCCACGTTCCGGGCGCACGGATCCTCCAAGCGACAGCTACCAACGTTTGTTAACAAAATCTTGAAATGACTATTAGTATAGACTTTTAAACACAACTAAACCTATACTTGACACTTTGTTTTTGGGTTTGCCATACACAGAACAATTTTAATCAGACTTCCCATACTATGATCCCCTGTGAGAAGCCAGGTGCTACAGTTAATAATGACATATATGACGTTATTTTCATTTTCAGAGATACTGTGCAAAAAAAGCCACCCTAACATAGAGTGAACCCGGTTATTAAAAAATCCTGCTTATTTTTTTTCCGAACCCAGTTTTAGTAAAATCAGCTCTTTAATAATGTAATAGTGATAAGTTACTAAAGCCCTAGTAGCACGGTTCGTGTAAGAAAGTCAGATTCATGGTGAAGAATAACACTGGAACTCATATTTCGACGCAAGTCTGCGATGCCATCTACAGAGTATAAAAACACCTGCAATTTGTTTATTTTGTTACCTCAATGCAATGTATTTTCATCATATTTTGCATCTGAAGTACCAGTAAATTCTTAGTGTTTAACGATGAAAGAAATTTCGAACATATGCGTGGTGGACATACGTTAAAACCTAATTACACCCCCACAGTAGCAAAACGAACCTGATTCAGAATGGTTGGTCATTAAGTGATTAGTTTTGAAATAATTAAAATAACGAAGTGCATATCTATAAGAATGTTACCTATTGACACTTGTTGTAAGCGTTTAAAACGTCTTACTTACATCCCAAGCATAAACGACGTATAGCAAAGGACAAGGAGTGGTCATTGTGGATTGTGATGGACGAGTGGAAATTACTCAAGATATTGGAGTGGAATTTTACATTTTTGCAAACGTGGAAGGTGTAGTGTTCGGAAATTTAATATATCCAGCGAAAAATTATGGAAATTATAAAAGATAGTATGTCAATTTCCGAAAATGACAATTTCTGAAATTTCGCTTCTGAAGATAAACTCTGAAGATGGCATTTCAAACTGGTGTCGAAATATAAGTTCCAGTGTTAATCTTCACCGTGCGTCTTATTTCCTTACACTGGTTAAACTCATCGCTCGCTTTCCTACGATGTCCTAATATTTCGATGGTGAATAAGATAGACTTTGACAAACATTTTCCCAGTGAGAGATCCCAATTAAGCTTGCAGGCGTAATGCTTTTCCTACCTACTACCGTCTTACTTTTCTGCACAGTTCAAAACTGAAAAAATTAAAAAGCTCGAGGGCTTGCTCTAGGTTTGGGCTTAAGGCCACTAGTTTCTTTTGTTTCAGTGTAATCAGGGGGGGGGGGGGGGGGG
>JAHWFP010217918.1:116594-140970 GCA_023313725.1 Lithobius niger | reverse complement strand
TTTTTTTTTTTTGTCAATAGAAAAATAGCCTGCAAGAATTTTTCCAAATTTATCTGACAAATTTATCTGCCAACCCTGATGTTTAACCAGAATGAAGAATTTTGAACATAATATACGTGCTTATGTAAATAGACTTTAAATGCAGTCATTTTGGTTATCAGGCGGGCACTAGCTTGTTTCGAGGAATTTAAATGGACTTCCAAATCCTTTAGGATACTTGGTTTTATCTTTGCGGTTAGTGTCCTGAGAAAACCACGGAAATAAACCAAGTATCCTAAATTTAGGATACATGGATCATTTCTGTGGTTTTTCATTATGCCGACCACAGGAATAAACCATGTATCCTAATAGGACTTAGAATTCGGGTAAAATTCCTTGAAATATGCTAGTGCTTGCTTGATAACCAAAAAGTGCGCATTTAACAAAGTCTATTTACATAAACGTAATAATGTTGAAAATTATTCATTCCGGGTAAACATCAGGTTTTGCAAACAAAAATTTTTCAGGTAAATTTGCAAAAATTCAGAAAAATTTCAAAAATTCATGTCGACAAGAAGTTTGGTTTCAGCAAAGAGGTATTTAACGGATTTCACAGGAATTTTAGTGAGGTGCCAGTGGATGTATGCCTGGAATCGTGAATCTACAAATTTGACCTTCAGTTGAACTTCTCGCACGCCCACAACTCGCCGCATTAGATAAGATTTGACCTAATATAAATACTACACCAGTTTCCTTTTTACCCCCTCGAAAATGAAATCATTACCATGCAAAGTGGAGGAACCAATCTCTCCCGGAACATTCCTCCCAACACTTCCTTCACACTTAACTGTAAGCAGTTGGTTCTTATTACGAAAAGCGAATAGGTTCAAGTTTAGGCTTAAAATATAGGCCTATTTACGAGCGGGAAAATGGGTGTGCACTACATGCCAACAACCTTCCAAATATTTATCGAGGGAAAATCTCTGTCGCCATTAGTGGAATAATGATTGTGCGATCGTCGTCGTCGTTCGCCAGCGATTGGTGTGGTGGGAGTGGGGTGGGGGTTGTTGAGTAAGAGATCGTTTTGGTTGCCTGGTTACAGGAGGAGGTTTACGTCGTCTCCACCGGTATTGGCATTTTCCCGCCTTCCTTTTCTAACGTCTTTCTCAAAAAGAGATGTTTCGTTGTTGTTTAGTTGGCCAAGCTGCCAATTGGAAGAGAAATGGCGCTAATTTTGGCCTTAGGCGACTGAGAGATGTCCGAATTTTTTCATTTCGAATCGAACTCAATTTTTGGGGTTGAGTGTAGCGTGATTTCAGTTAGTGTTACGAAAATTGGTACACAAAAAACTGACGACCCAACATTGTCGAAGTCCAACTTTTCTAGTTAGCACCCCTCAGAACCAGGAGAGGACAGAAATCAAATCTAATGATACGGGAAGGTTTCTGTCCTCTCCTGGTTCTGAGAGGTGCTAACTAGAAAAGTTGGACTTAGAAAAATGTTGGGTCCTCAGTTTTTTGCGTACCACCCTGTAAGTACAGAAGAAAGCCCCTTTTTGAAGCGATTACATTGTGAGTATTTTGTATTAATATCAGCTAGGGCAGTAGTCCATATGTAAAGTCCCATATTTAAGTCAGATGAGCCGTAGGATTCGAGTAGGCATTCACTTGGGTGTACAGATGAGAATGCTGTCCACTAGGCTGTGTTTGTTCGCTTTGCTTGGAGGGGCTCTTAATGCCGTCGGTGCACCTGGGGACTAAAGAAAATGTACGCACGCAAGTTAAATCGGTTAAACTTTCCTAACAATGGCCAGGGTTTCCCACCTACCTGGAGAACTTGGAAAACCTGAAAAACTCAGGGAATCTTAGGAATAATAGGAATTTTTTTTTACCACAAGGCACGGTATTAGTGGCTCACCGCCCCTCCGTTGTCCAACCGCCTAACGGTGGTAAAGCCAAATTACTATTATTACTACTATTATTACTACTATTATTACTACTATTATTACTACTATTACTAACTAAAGCTACACTTGAAACTCTGGAAAAATCTGGAAATTCTCAGATTTTTCACAATAAACCTGGAAAACTCAAGGGGGAAAAACACGTGCCACACTTTTAGGTTTATTCGTAAGTGCACTAATCACAATGTGCTAAGCCATTGTGGTAAATATATATATATATATATATACTCATACTGTGTTGGCACCTAAAAATTTACTAAATCTAGCTACACTTTTGCACTGAGTGAGCCCTAAAAACAAGTTTAAATGGTAAAATGTATGATAAATTATCCTCCTACAATTACGGTAAAGCCTGGAAACTGACCTCACCTACCTCTGGAAAACTCGGGGAAATTCTCTCTGTATTTTGGTGGTAACTCTGATGGCACCTAATGGAAAGAAATGGTGGGCTACTAATATTGGTAAATCTCAAAATTCGTTTTTATTGCATTTTACGCATTTTAGTGCATGCAACTGATTTTAATTATTGTTTTTTTTTTTTTTTATCTGGGAGTTAAAAAAAAACCTATTATTTTAACAAAACAAGTGAAAATAACCTTACTTGCCCTTAAAAACTATATACCTAACAAAGAGAAAAAAAAAAGGAAAGAAAAAAAACACGTGGGAACTGAGTCAATTATACCATTTCCAACAAATTACATCTTCTGTTTCACGCGTAGAGGCGTTCTACTTTGGCAAAGCGTAATCGCCAAAAAGAAAAAAAGTAGCGAATTCTGGCGGAAAAGATTTGAATCATTTCACAGCTGGTGTGACGAATGCAAAGAAGCACGCAACCCTTTTTTCAAAATCCATGAACGTATACCACACACACTTTATGTCGTTTCGAGCACGATGCTGTAGCTAGTTTTAGAAATTAGCATAAGCTAAAAAACTCATATGTTTTGCAACCTTTGCAAGTTATATGTTGACTAAGGATGGCGACCAGAAAAAAAAAAAACATACGCACTGTAACTGGCTTCTCTAGGCTTTCTGCCAAATTTAATTTAAAAAACCCACCGAGTTCCAGAGCGAACTGGAATAAATTTACGAATGCGCAACTCACGTTTTTGCATGCGTACACGCTTGAAGGATGCTACGTGTGCAGGTGTTCCGCCATGAAATCTTAAAATAAAGTTAAATGACCACCACGTTACGAGAAATAAAATTTATGTCCCTTCCTGTATGCGCGGTAAAACCAGCACGTTTTCGGCTTTAGGTCAGTTGCACCTTCCACCTTAAACTTTTATTTTATAGGGTCCATTTACCGAGGCCACGTGCTGAAATTGGGCAGAACCGTGCCGTGACATCATTGTTTTACGCATAGTGTGTTAATGTTTTAATATTTATGGTGGTTTTTGCAAATATTGATGTAAAGAATTTTTTGTTTGTTTGTTTGTTTAGGGCACAAATGTGGAAGGCGATGCAGCGTTATTCGGAGGCGAACACACTTCCGTCATCCGGAAAGGTAAATGGTTTTATTTGCTCATTTATTTTTGGAGTGAAGGGGAAAAACGAATCTTAAATCTAGCACTGGTTAACAAGCTCAAATCCGGACCGGTTTCAAGAAGCTAAAAATCAGAAACTACTGCATGTATGGGGCTCCATTCTACTGAATATTAGACACCCACATTTAGGCCTTTTAATAGCAGTTGATCACTTAAAATCAAGCTGCTCTCACCCATAGAGATCTGTAGACAGAATGTTTGGGCTCGTCAGTAGGAAATACTTTGTGGATGAGAACGTATAGGCATCTTGCTGGTGGTAAAATAAGCTCGAAACCGGACTGGTTTTAACAAGCTAAAAAGTAGAATTACTGCTTGTATGGGCCTCCATTCTACTGAATGTTAGACACCCACATTTAGACCTTTTAATGGCAGTTGATCACTTAAAATCAAGCTGCTCTCACCGATAGAAATCTCTAAATAAACTGTCTCGACTTGATTTTAAGTGATCAACTGCCGTCAATAGGCCTAAATGTGGGTGTCTAATATTCCGCAGAATGGAGTCCCAAATTAGCAGTAGTTTCTGCTTTTTAGCTTGCAGAAGCTAGTCCGGTTTTGAGCTTGTTAATTAAGGTGCGTATGCTATCATCCACATGGTTATTCTCTGACGAATCCAAACAAAGGTGAAACAGTCTGTTTAGAGATCTCGATAGGTGAGAGCAGCTTGATTTTAGGTGATCAACAGCGACTAGCATGGGTTATTATGTTTTAACATAAATCGTGAAGATTTGTAAGGTTACGGCATGTTGGTTTTTGGTTTAATTTGTCGTCAGCGGTCTTAACCATTATGGAAAGATCTGACATGCCGTCTTTTAGATTTCGTTCTATGTGTTTAGTTTTTAGTGTTGAGTGATTTCTTATCAATTTCCATATTTGACTGAAAAAGACGGAAGCCTCTTACCCAAGTTTATTCATACTTCAGTAGTTGTATTGTTAGTTATACAAGAAGATGGTTGTGAATTTTCGAAATGCTTTTACTTTTCATTTGTGAACAAAAACAAACAAGGCTGGTCAACCTTTTACAGAATGGCTGCATCACTCACAGGGTTCACACAGGACCTCAACAACCAGGATAATCTGGAAAATGGGTGAAAAAGGTCAGGGGAAAATCCAAACTGAGCAGTAAACCAGGGAAAAAGTCAGGAAAAATTTTGAGATGGTAGCCCTACAATCATTAAAAATATTATAGGCAGATGCATGTGCTATATTAAGTTTCACAATCAAATTATGATGCCACAAGGTCAGGGAAAAGTGCAAAATGTGGTCAGGGAAAACCTAGAATAGCCAGGGAAATTCAAACCAGACATTTTGTGCAAACCCTGTCACAGCTATCTAGAGTTAAAAACGTATGGTGGGCATACGTGTTTATACCTTAACTCTTCTGGATCTCGGGGACCTATAAAGAGGAGAATCTATAGCACTAAATGAAAGTTAATTAAATTACGATTTGGATAGGCCTATTTTCATCACCGTAACGTGAATTATTTTTGACCCGGATACGCAAATAAAACTTGAAACTGATCATGACGTTAAAGTTTTTATTGACAGAGTTGATTTTGGCAGACTTATCAGTAGGAAACTTTGTTTCAAAACAAAAAACCTAAAAGGACGACATGTTTAGCATCATACTATAGTATTAGGGCGTGTTTACGCAACGACTCGCCTTTGCATTCTCGTATCTAGAACTCAATCGCGATGGCAAAGGTGACATTGCCATGGTAACAACGCTAAATGAATTAGCTAAATCCGACATCGTTTGAGTAAATACTTGCAGTCTTATAATCCGTGCCAATAACTAAAGAATTCCTCATGACGAAACAATTTTCCCAAACGCTTCTGAACTCACGTTATTTGCTGTTTTCGTTGTGAGGCGGCAGACATAAAAACCGCCGCCATGTTGGAATTTGAGGTGATTTCTAGCTTCTAGCTGCGAGAATGCAAAAGCGAGTGGTTGCATAAACGTGCCCTTAGCAATAGTACATATAGATCTTAAAACTGGTTTGCTTCAACTGGGAGAAAGCAAGGGGAAAAAAAAACCAGATCTATAGGTTGCAAACATTCGCGTTTGTGAATTGAGCAAAGACAGGAAGCGATTTTCACGTAAAGCAAATGTTTCAAAAGCTAAAAATAAAGTATAAATCACAAGGAAAGGGTAAACGTATCAAACATTCTGCATTAACAGTTTGCATTTTACTTTTTCAAAGATTTCTCGCTTTGCTTGCTTAATCTTCCGTTTCAGTCTTCATTCGTAGGGAGCCTTACTTCTGGAGTAGTATAGGCACACAAACATACAAACAAACAAATTAAACTTTTTTGAAGATGTAGATGAAATGCTGGCGTGCTGAGGAATGTGATGAACGAACGAGGAGCAACAATTACAATTATCTTGCATCAAAATAATCACTACATCACTTTTGTGATTGTCTGGTGATCGAATAAACTATATGTGAAGTAAGAATCTACGCCAATCGAGTGAGCGCAGCTAACGATATCGCCACTCTTGTTTAATAACCATGTGACCAAAACTGTAGCCTGAATTACCAACTACAGAAAGGTGAATGTAGCGTGAAACCCAATTTTATTGACTTTTTGGGAATTGGGAGTTTTACATCCAGGAATTGGGAATGGAATGTCCTTGAAATATTTGAAATTAATAGGCTATGGTTCTAAAGTTTCGGCTGTAGATACACTTACAACAGAACAGATTTAGCTGCTTTGCAACTTGTTTTACGAAAAACTAGTTTCTGGTAGTTTATGTCTAGACTAACTACCATTAAACGATTGAAACCCACTAGGTTCAGAAACCCATCTTTTTATTGAGTAAGGTGGATTTAAAAACGCCTCAGTATAAACAAACAAATAGTTATACGGATTCTGCCAAGAAAACTGCAGGTAGCATGTTTCACTTGTACAAATTTGTGAATTGTCGGTTGTTTTCTGCCCTTCTTTGGAGAAGTCGCAACGTCCGCCAGCCATCCTGGTCAAAAGTAAACAATATCAAGCTGCATGAATTGCTGTTGTTTATCCTTGACCATGCCGGGCTGGCTGATGTTGTTGCCTCTGTGAGGAAGTTCTGGAGGGTGTCCGAAAATTCAGAACTGTGTGATCAAGTGAAAGCTGCGTGTGATCATTCTCCTGCCTTCATCAAGTTCGTGTAGGTTGTACAATCGATGGACCTTCGTCAGTAACTAAACGTAATTATTCATTAACAATTCGACACCCAAGATGAATTTCCATACACAAAAGACATCTACATCGTACCAAACAAGTAACTCAACTACAAGAGGTGGCTACTAAGTGTAACGGTTTAATTGGAAAATCTAAAGGAGTTCTTCGGTAAGACATGGCTGTAGTGTGGGATGAATTTTGAACATGTTCCTGCAATAATTTGGTTTATTGAGCGGAAACAATAGATGCCACGTTGGCCGTGGAGCTTGCGTGTGAAGCTTGTCGTTTACCTCCTTAACTGCGTGTCTCCACGTGTACCTCCATGTACAGTCATGCCTCTGAAGTGATAGCGGCCTGAAAATGCACCATTTTGGGATTTCTTTGCAGCTACACAGTTCTCACCAAGTGGTATTTTTTCTTTTTTAATTTATAACCTTAATAATATGTTTCGGCGCATAAGGAATTGGGCAGTTTGCAGTTTTGCCTCGGCCGTTATCTGGGCGTCTTTACTTACGTCCCCTTTCTAGTCACCAGCCAGACCACTTCGGCAATGAGGCTGAGCTCGGATGTGAAATCTAGAATAGAAGAATTCAAATTGCGTTTTGTTTTATAAAATTAATTCTTGCAACGTGCAACTCGCTCTATTTATATCTATCGCTTCGCAGGGTGGGGGGGGGGGGGAATCCAGGGCCCCCGGGGAATTTTTTCTTCAGCTTGGTTGTTCACCTAAGAGCTCCTCGTGTCTTTATTCCTTAAGTGAGTCAGATCGGTTCAGAGACACCCTTTGGATTTCACTAACTTGTTTAATGGCGCACCGACAAGCTCGGTCATTAGCGTCAACCTCAGTCACAGCACAGTGGCTTTAGAAGCGAATTTGACTACTCGGTCTCATTCAACATCGCTACATTATATTCGCGTTGAATTTCAGATTGTTTACATAACCTTTACGTCTTAAAAACGTCTGCAAAGCCAACAAATAACCTAACAACACAGAAAATGCGTTGGCACCCAAGGCTCTGCCACGGTCTCGCTTTGGGGAGTGTATGGCACTCCCCCAGACCCCCCACAAGCCAAAAAAGGGGGCCCCAACACTCAGTTTTGTACTGGGTCCTGAGTGTCCTGTCACTGGCCTTGTCACTTTGTGTCGATGTAGATCCACACTTTGACGTAAGCGATTTACGTTTTAAATTTTAGACAATCGGTTTTTTTGGTTTATAAAATTAGGACAAGTATATTTAAATCAATAATTTTGACTTGTATAGCGTTTAAGCTGTTATTATAACTATAGTATACATTTTAATATATACGAGTGACGTCTGAACCTATTTTTTTGTTATAATTATTAGGTTGGGACATTACGTCACATGCCCTATTGTTGGGCGCCATGCTGGGGGAGGACGCGATCACCAGGGCAGGTAATAATGCACGATTTACTTGCTAAATTCTCCCTCGTCATGGCGCCTAGTACTTGTAACATCCACAATTTTTTTTTCCATTTGATTAGTTTACGCAAGCGTGTTTGCATGTAATCTCGGTTTAAGCAAAGCCCCCTACAGTAAAGGCCGTATCAGATCGACCCAAAAAAGGCGAGTAAAATCAACCATTCGCATAGAAACAAGCGCAAGTTTGCTAGGTGCTGCCATCTCTCCACCAACCGGCGGAATTTCAAAATAACCGGCGAGGGTTCCAAATTCTGCCAACCGATGGTGCCACTTGGCAAACTTGTCGCGTCAGTATTTGTGTCGCCTTCTAACGGAGCATTGTGGAAGGCAAAGCTGATACGGCCTTTACTGTAGGTGGCTGTGGTTTAAGTCACTCGCAGAGTTAGCCTTGATTTGAAATCATTGAAAAGTCTTTAGAAAATGTGAATTTTTGTTGTCAAAAGACACAAAATAGCCTTGAGTTTATTAAGTATATGATATACTTGCTAAAATGAAGTTGATTAGTGCAAATGTAATTTTATACTGAAATAAATAAATAAATGTGAAGGATCCTTCCTCCACCGAATTGTGGTTGGAGACCAGGGCCGGGCCATTGTGTGCGAATGATTTGGGGGGGGGGGGAAATTTTTTTTTTGGCCCCCCCCCCCAATTTGCCATATTTACCCCTCCCTGTATTTGTAGCACTAATCAGTGAATGTGCATTTTCTGTAATTTATTAAAAGAATTTCGGTACCCCTGCTAAGTCTTTTTTTTTTTTTTGGGGGGGGGAGGGCAGTCGGCAACCCCCTCGCGTATGGAACAGCTCTATTGATGACAAAAATTGACGAATACAGTGCAAACAATTTTTGTGCACATTCCAGTTTTATAAGATCAATCTGAACAACAGCGCATTTTCATAATTATAACTCTTCATTTGGTTTAGTTTTGTTTTTGTTTTTGTTCTGATAAAACGGAATTGCGCAAAATGGGAATTGTAGTTTTTTTGGGGGGCGTCGGACGAACGTATAACTGGAAAATTGTCTAAAATCTGCCTAAATAAAAAATCTGGAAAAGCATCTAAACGGAATATCGTATAATGGATAATTGTATAACGGATAAACGTCTAACTGCGTTTCTGATGTTATGTGTATAGCCGCAGCGAGCGCGGCAGGGATATTAGACGATTTTCCGTTATACGAATTTCAAGGTAGACGCTTTTCCGTTATACGAATTTCCTGTTAGATGATATTCCATTATATTGTTTTCCGTTATACGTTCTTCCAATTATGCGATTTTCCAGTTAGACGATTATCCCTCTCCCTGTTTTTTTTTTATCAAATGGTCATAGGCTTCTGTTTTCAAGAAACGGGAGGCACGTGAAAATATACACTTTAAAACGGCAATCTAGTAATTTGTTTTTGGATAGTCGTCTAGAAAGAAAACAGTGGTTTCCAAAACCTAGTTTCAACTCGAGATCCAGCCAGAAAATTTGCCCAATCATTGAGGACGCTTTAGTTGCAGAAAAGCGGGGATCCCCCTCCTTTACCCGCCCCCACCTTCTCCGTCCACCCTTAAATTTTTTTTGTGTGTTCTCTGTAACGTTTCTATTTTTCCGTTTCTTTCCCGTGCTTCTTACAGGTTTTTGTTTTCGCGAACAATCTAGTTCACGCAGTAGGTCCAAAGTAGAGGGGGAGGGGAGGGGGGCGTTGGTAGTGGGGGGGCTGGGGGGGGGGGGTGTTACGCTTTGAAGTTGGACGACGCACGTGCAGTACGCATTGCCAGGCCAATTTGAAAGAAATCTGGAGAAAAAATATAAAAAGGTGGTGGGGAAAACGTGAAAGGAAAAATAAAAAAAAAATTGGCGGTAACGCTAAAAAGAAATTGAGACAAGAGAGATAACGAAAAAAGAAAGAAAGCGAAAAACGAGAAAAAATACGCGTTGTTAGCACTTTGAAGAACGTTTCGATGTTTACACGGTTTTGAGCCATTTTATTTTTTTTATACAGTATATATATATATTTTTTGGGGGGTTTAAACTTTTAAAAAACGTTGCTTGTTGTCTAACGTTTTTTTTCTTCAAAACATGTTATCGTAATGATAGTATCAGTGTTGTAGAAGTTTGTTGTGTTGTAAGATTGAACCAAGTGAGCCCAAATCGACATTTTAAGTTAGTTTGAGTTGGAGGATGAAGCAAATGACAGCAAATATCAGAATAGTTACGAACGGCCTAGAAATGTCAAGTCAATCTCTTTTCTTTGCCTTTCCGGGCCCGGACATGGGACGGCGGCCACCACTTTTGGGCCAAAAAGTGCTGGGGCCTGGGGTCCCCCTCTTGTTGATGGCTTGATCTCTTCCCTGCTAGTCCCCCCCCCCCGAACTAAATCTTTACGTTCCTCTGTGAGAATTTCAGGAGTAGTACCTCGTTATCCGGTCCACGAAAACGTTGTTTTTTTTTTCAACAATTTTTCACTTTACTTGAGGTTCTCTCTGAACTACATGAAGTGTGTGTGTGTGTGCCTTTACTTTTAACACTCTGGTGGTACAATATACAAATTCCTTCCTTCCACCCCCTGTTCGAAAACTTGGAACACTCCCCACAAAGACCTACGTCACCTTCCTATCACATACTCTACATAACTCCCACAGATGACGTTTGTTCAAATATCGCCAAGTTCTCGATTCAAGTAGGCTTAACTTACGCGATCTCGCAGCCTCCATGCATCCACTCTTTACGCCCTTGTCACGAGAGGTGGGGGGAGGGGGGGAGATCGCACGCAGTAGGGGTCTTTCTCACCCCCTACCCCCCTCCTTCCACTCTGCTACCCTCTACACCCATCCTATCATCACCCACTTTTCAATGAACCCCTTTGGGAGCTGGGTTGCGATATGAATGAATGAATAGGCCCACCCAGACAAAGAAGCATGATCATCCCTCATTTAGTCTTGCTGGTGCTGCCGAACGCACTGGTGAAGTGAATTCGACAAATAGCTATTTTATCAGTTATTGGCAAAATGTCAAGGCATGGATTTGTAGCTTGTACTCGATTCGCTTTACTTTAAAGGAACATTCCTCCCAACGCCATTTTTCTCCATCCACCACATCAAGTACGGCCCCAAAGGTCTACATGCTTACCGTTAGTCAATCCCTAGCTGAAAATCCGTTTTAAAATCTGCCATCTAGGAGATTTTCTGTTGAATATTGGGAACAATATTTACTGCATCCTGCGATTATGTGATCCTTTGCGCGCTTACCATGACCATGACGTTTCATCTCTGTGTGTGGCATGTACTAATGTTTAATCGTTTGCCAATAATTACCACGGGATCAAAAATCTAAAAGACTAAGGCGATAAAAACAAAAAAATGATTCAAGCCTATTGATCGCCCGAAGAAAAATTATAAGATACTAGCCTAACAAATTATATAGTTTGATTTTAAAATACGAAAATCATTCCGGTTTGTAATGATACAATCTTTAACTTGGTGCTGTTTCGTATATTATCTCAGTTGGCCTTGTATTCCTATGTCGAGTCTCGTGAAACGGTGTGATGGTAACATACGCGTATGGAGATCTGCACGTGGCTGTTGTAAGGCAGGCCGGATGTGCTTTTAAATCGGGAACGAATGAATGGGTACGGAGTTGTAACTTTTGTTTCGTGTTTCATCCCTTGTAACAAGACCGTCTGGGAGTGAAGCTAAGGTCTTTGCTTCAAGATTGAAGCCAGTCTATTCCGCGCGGCCAGAAAGAAATTGGGCCCAAGTGACGATGAGTGGGCGAAGTTCCCGACTTGCGTGTCATTTGGCGTGGAGCCAGGAGAGAGACCAACAAAACACGCTATTTCTTCATCAGTCGGCCTTGTCATGAAGAAATGGCAGTCTTACTTGGTTTCAAGGTCGTATTAACGCCATTGCTCGACAGGAGGAGTTTGCTGGAATCAATCGCAACACGAGTTGCAATTTTTCACACGTATGAATTGCCTAAATATCTACACAACATTATGTACGTTTATCCAAAGAAATTATAACCATTCACTGGCCACATGGGGCAGGATAGATTAGTAGGTAGTGACGCTTTTCTGAAAACGTGTCATGAAATAATACCTGCTTGTACCAACGACACCAGAAGGCAGCACTTGTCTGGTTATCGTATAGGAGACGAAACTTGAAATACAAAATGGCGGCATCGTAACCATGGTTATACCGACAATACCTGCGGAAATTGCCGAAATACTCGTGCGTGGGCAACATCCAAAACCGTACATATGCCGTTCGTTAGAATAATCGTGGACATGGAAGAAGCTTCAGCCTGAACAGCCACTCAGAACGATTTTCGCAACACACATCCATGCGTTGTACTTAGCTCCACTCGTAACGACAACCCATTTTAATTGGTACTTAAGTCCTTACAAGCCCTTGAAAAAAAGTCCATACGTGTCCTTAAACACCATTCAGCCGAAATGGTACGAACCCTGTTTTCAATTAGTTTAGTTGTTACACATTAATTGTTAAGGCAGGCAGGGTATCAGTGGATATAACCTATCCCTTCCCTGGCCTATATTGTGTATAGGGCAGTGACACGACGTAGTATTATTGTGTATAACTCTATGGTGGAGCCAGTTACTGGGTTAGCTGCAAGGTGCACTGGTGGGGGAAAAGAAGAGCGTCTTACTGAAGCCAATGCTATTAGACTGCATTTCTTAGGCCTAAAACGCGCGATTTTTGTCGATTTGTTGGTAGTTGCTGACATTTTTGCAAGTGGAATCTTTATTTTCCAATTAAAACCTAAGCAGCATAAGGGATTGGAGAAAACAACGGTTTTTTTAAGCCTACGAAATCCACTCTCAAAGCACTGGCTTGACTAGAGGTGCCGTAGTTTAACCCACCGTTTCAATCTAGTGCCCCTTGCAGGTATCTGTCTTGTAGCAATATGACGTCACTTGACGCTGCTCTGTATGTTCACAATAAATGATTCATTCATAAATTCATTCATGCAGCATCTCTAGCTCGGCCAAGTCATCGTTAATCTTCAAAATTGGGTTATTAGGCTACATTCCTAGTTATTATTAGGCCTATAATTAAACCATTTTACTTAAACAACGCAAAATAAACTACTTGGTATATTACGGGAGTACTTTTCAAACCCAACAATTCCCTGGGATTTGAGTCATATGCATTTTGGAAATTTGGACTCGCTCCCAGTCCAGCGCCGCCAATACGCAGGCCTTCAATTCGGCAATCCACGGACCGAGTTACAAGCGCGTTTTGGCCTCGCCTCGCCTCCCGCTCGCGCGCAACCCATTCGCGAAGTAGTAGATAAATTTTACATCGCTATTATCACGGTTTCATTAGGACCCTGTTATCAAAACGTCGACTCCGGAACTAGAAGCAAACCGATAGCGAGACCATCCATTCCAGTCACGCGCATGCGCAAAGGTAGAGTGCAGAACCGACTCTTCAAAATTCTAGGTTCCCCCTGCCCTAGTCCCCCCCCCCCATTCCGCCCCCGAGTTCCTCTACCCCAACCCTTCTACCCTATCGTAGCATCTTTATTAAAGGGGTGGCCATACCATGTTCAAACCTACACCCTTTACTCCTGGCGGGTTCGCGTGTAATTTGCTGACTCAAGAGCGGATGGAGGTTGCTCCCGGATATGACGTCATTCAGGAAGTAGAGGGGGAAAAAAAAACGTCCGTCAGGTGGTGCGTGATGAGCGATTTTTTGGTAAAGCGCTTCGGCCAAATAATTTTATGCTGAAATCGTTGGTAAATGATAATGTGGTGGGTTCTGAGTTCATTTACGCAGTCAAATAGTAAATTTTGAAGGAAGCAAATCGTTCTGCAGTATGTAGCCAGAGTCCGCCCCGATAGCGCTGTGGTCAGTGTGCCTGGTCTACAACGCTGGAAGTTTTGCGCTCGAGTCCCAATTGAGCAGTTTTCTTTTCGTCCTTTTTCAGATTAGCGTATCTTGTATCCTCACCAGGCCAGTCTTTAAAGCAGATTGTTTGTTACGATCGCACCCTGTGATCGTTTTCTTTAGTTATTTGTTGGTGGTTCGTGTTTTCGAATTTGTATAATTTTTAAATCATGTTTTTTTTTTCCTTCTGAATATGGAGTTGTCACGAGATTTTTAGGCAGTCCTTCAGTTTGAGAATTTTTGGAGCTAAGATCTTCGGTAAATAAATAATAAATCTGGGCGAATTAGCGTTGATGTAGCGACAATCGTTCTATTTCGTATTTTCGCAGAGATGGCTATATGAAATGCCGGATGTTGACACAAATGAGCTCAGGTAATGGTAAGCACATTTACACAGATGTAAACCTACGTCCGTTTTCTTTTGTCGGAATGACAATACTTAAAGGTACATTCCTCTCAGTTGGCTCTTTCTTTTGTACTGCTCAGTTTTACAATATTACTTAAGACGCATGTAAATGCTGTAAAGGCATTTATTTATTTTCCTATTTTCCCCCTTAACATTCACTCTTATAGTGTCCGCGGCCTATCTTGAGTTCTCCGCAGAACGAACACAGATAATCAATTGTACGTTTTCAGTAGCAGAGTGCCTTGTTGATATCCAAGATGGTTACAAAAACAATGGCGGCCGTCGATTAAAGCCATCCCATCCAGGAAGACGTAGCCACTCATAAAATACTTGCAGGACTCCAAGATACACCGCGCACACAATAAGCAACATAAATTCTGCAAAAGCTATTTCGCGTAGGATGCTCGAATATAATGAGAAGGTATGCCCCTTTAAACACTTAAATATCAGAATACTTAAAAGGACGTACTACATTCTCACTATATTCGAGCGTCCTGCGCGAATTAACTTTCGTAGGCAAGAGTGAAGTAGCAAAACCGTTTATCACGAAGAAAGAAGAAAATGAACGTCTTTGCAGCATTTACACGCATCTGACGTAATGTTGTAAATCTGAGCCGTACAGGAAAGCCAGCTGAGAGGAATGTACCTTTAAAACGCTTAAAATACTTACTTGGTGAATCTCCTCTTTGTGATTAACTGTCATTAATAGGCCTAAATGTGGGTGTGTAACATTCAGTTGAAGGGAGACCCAAACAAGCTGTAGTTTCTGATTTTTAGCCTGCTGAAACAGTTCGGTTTTGACATTGTCAATTTACCACCCGCAAGGTGCCTATGCTCTCATCCGCAGAGTATTCTCTACTGACAAACCCAAACAAGGCGTAACGGTCTGTCTAGAGATCTCTACGGGTGAGAGCAGCGTGATTTTAAGTGATCAACCGCTATTAATAGGCCTAAATTTGGGTGCCTAATATTTAGTTGAATGGAGCCCCAACAAGCAATAATTCCTGTTTTTTAGCTTACTGAAGCCAGTCCGGTTTTGAGCTTGTCAATTTTTACCACCCTCAAGGTGCCTATGCTCTCATCCACAGAGTTATCTCTACTGACAAACCGAAACAAGGGCAAAACAGTCTGTCTAGAGATCTCTATATGGGTGAGAGCAGATTGATTTTAAATAATCAACAGCTATTAATAGGCCTAAATATGGGGGTGTAACATTCAGTTGAATGGAGCCCCAAACAAGCTGTAGTTTCTGTTTTTTTGCTAGCGAATACCAGTCCGATTTTGTGCTTGTTAAAGAATAGTGTTGGTGAAGTTCTTCTTTGTGAGAACATTGTGCAGGTTCCTGATTTTTAGGGCAACACTCGACAAAAATTTCATTCAGATTAATCAATAATCAGGTCTTGAAATTTTTTTAATACCGTGAAGGCGCTATCGCTAAAACGTCATGCATTGAAAAATACGGCAGCACGAGAAAAGAAAATTTAAAAAAAAATGTGGCTTTACTCGTGTCAAAAGTTTTTGGTGGTGATTACATTAATCTCTTAAATTCTCCCTCTCTTACAGGCTCATTTTTAATAGGAAAACACGTACAGATTCAGCCATTAAAACGCGCCACCAAGGTTTTGAAATGAGAAAAGTGGCTAATGAACTTTTCGCTCATTTTTACAATTATTATTATTTTTTTTTGTGTGTCTTCCCTCCTCTTAAGTCCCAAGCGCGTGCTGGGGCTTAAGCGTCCGTTCCCGCGTTCAACCACACTTATAATATACCACAGCGCGTTCCGCAGATGATGAGCTTGATTGCAAGCCATTGTCCTGATTGGTCCTCAGGTGCAAGTTAGTGCAATTACGCCACATTGTCAGCCCTGCCAAGCCAGGGCTTGATGTTGTGTGTGGTGGGTGTGCGAATAAATTGTGTTTGCGGTAATAATTTATGAAGAAAGCGAAAACCGGGGGGCCCGTTACGGGAGAACGAAGAGAGTATGCCCCACCCCCCTCCCCCCAACCTCAACGTGAAACGCCATCGCTCTGGAGCGTCTTGATTATGATTGGTCTCTGTAGACAGACCTGAAATTAGCAAGGAAGAATTTTGAGGCGATGAAAATGGAGAACGGAGGTTGTCCCCGTCGTTTGGTAATGGCTGGAATCTAGTTGAAAGTTTTAAGCACCGCGTGGTGCAGAGGTAAGGGCAATTAATTCGACCAAAACGCTTAACTGGTCGACTCCCCCCCCCCCCCCATGTCCTCCCTTCCCCTCCACCCTACACATCGTTCTTCCCGCTTTGACTTTGAGATAGTATGGAACCCGCTCCCTCACCAACACATATTCTACTTTCAATATTTAAATGTAGATATAGAACATGCTGAACATAAAAAATTGAAGGGAGATGAGGGTCAAATCTAGGTATTTGAATGGGGAAGCCCCCAATCATGACTCTGCAACCTTCACCAGTGTCGGTGGTCCCCATTCCCCAAGTGGCAAGTGAAATTTAGCATTTAACGACTTTTGCGCGTTATTCGCCAAAGTGGCGACTCCAGTAATTGGTCTGAAACTCATATTTACCTGTCTCAGGAATGGTTCTCAGAAATTTTAAGGACTAGCTCTGTATTAATCATTCAGTTCAGATGCCACTTTTTTCTAAATTGGAGAGGACAGTATGATAAACATTTATGCCTAAAATGACCCCAAAAATTTCTTCAGTTAAATTTTTTCGCAACATGGTGAGTAAGATACAGACATTGGCGAGCGTCCGCCAGCTACACGACGATTGCAGCCCAATTCACAATTGTGAAGGTTGTGAGAGGTCCTGGGTTCAGGCCCCCAAAATATGCGAGGTGCTAATGGACTGGCCAATAAGTTTCGAGTCAAGTCCAATTCTTATTCACTCCTTACTGCACAGCTAGGGGACTATGCACATAGCGTCACAGATTAGACATCGGCATCAAGTTTTTCCGTCGAACCGTCCCTGGATTTAGCTCCAGAGTCCACTTGCTGGTTGCCTCTCCAACACCAACTGAGGATCCATCATTCAGACACCCGCTTTTATATGCTTGAGAACACTACAATTGTTATGAAGGCTTTACGTCACGTGACTAGCTTACTGCGTTGAACCGGCTCCAACTGGTTGGTAGTTGGACTGGGTCACTGCATAGCTGTTGGCGCTCGGCCATTTCCGTGTTTGGGTGGTAATTGGACGAGCTCTCGCAGCTAATGTTAACGGCAAGGCGCACCGCGAAGTGTAGGCTTTGTGTTGCGTGTTACCGTACATGTAGGCAATTAAATGGGGGCTGAGAAAATACCCAAAAGTGTCCACACAACCTACTGGAGGAGCCGTGCAGTCTCACAGTACGTGACCGCAAAGTTCGGACTTTGCCAGATTCCCCCCTTTCAGTTATCTACCAGTTCAGCTTATCTACCCTTGCCGCTACTGAGCCAGCATGGCCATATCTTCGAAAGGTGCAGTAGTTTCTCGTTTTGATTACATAGACGTGAAATTGATGGATCAGCAGAGCCTGTTCCGACGCCATCGGTCGCCTATTACCCTAACACTGTTACCGAAATTCACTACAGATACCATCATTCCAACGTCAATTTTGATCATTACTCTCATTTCTGCCGAGATGTACGTCAAATTTTGTTGCTGTCACCCCGCCAATGGAGTGGACATTGTCCAGTGGCCGTAATTCCCAAGAGGTAATTCGAGGCGTGACATGTCTAACTTCATAATTGACATTTGGAACCTTACACTGGTGTCATGTGCCACGTATTTGACGTGCAGGAGCAATTGGATCGAATTGAGTTGGTCACTGCATGTTGAGGGGTTGGAGTGGGAGGGGGGGGGGGGGTCGGGAAAGTAGCGAGCGTACGCTGGACACATTTGCATTGAAATACTGCAATATTAAAGTTTTGTTAACGCTAAATGTTATTGAATTCATGCGGTTTTCGAAAACGACATAAACGAAGACACAATGGAGCGAACGCTGGGAATTTTCGTTTATTTAACCCTTTGGCGTTGGTGAATTTAGCTTCGTTTTCGCGGAATTGGACGTATGCCCATGATTTGAGAAATTAGTAGAATTTTTTTTATGAGGCTGGTAAAAGTTAACTAAGTGGTTCTCAGGAGCGCACGCGTGGGCGTGTTGGTGGATGAACCGATTTGTATGTCTTAATAGTCTTTAAATCACCAAACACTTCCAGGAGGCGATTACCGTATCAATCCTTTGCTCCATTCACGTTTGCATTCACATGATGGCTTCGGAACAGAGCTAAGGGCCGTTCAGAACAGGGTTAGGTTTTTTTATGTCGTAAACCAGTCTTGACGTGACGTGTCAAAAACCGTGCAAAAACCGTCGAAAAGGGTCCAAACACCAATAAAAACCAAGATTGAACTGCCCACATTTAATCCAAGAACTCATTTAATTAACATAAAATAAAATCTTCAAAAGAAAATCGGCATCGGTGAATCGGGTTCGGCACAGCCTTAACTAATGTGGTAATGAAGAGAAAATGAAAAGTCACTCTTTTGATAACTTTTTTTTATCTCTTTTCGGTCACTTTTGGTCACCAGGGTCCAGACAAAACCTGGAGATCTCAGGGAAAATGAAAAAGAGCCAAAATCTCAGGGAAAAGACTAAAACTAAATCTTCGGCTAGTAGCAATATTTGTAATGAAAATGTGTTTAGTCCCGTCTGGACTAGTTTCTAAACAACTATTTTCCGGGATGTTGCATTATTTTCGTGCAAATATTTATAAAAAACATTTGCTATACTACTGTTTTCCTAACTAAACATCTTATAAACACCTGGAAATTGCCACTGGATGCACCTGGAAATGTCAGGGAAATTGAGAATTTAAAAAATTGTCTAAACCCTGGTCACGTATTTTAACTTGAAATTCACTATTTCAATTTTATTCGATCGTTGGTCGATCGCCCGAGCCCCAGGCAAAATTTCCCACAACATTCCCCTGCAGATTTTTCAAATTTCCACAGCCTTTCACTATGTAAGCAAGCCATTTTTCAGTGAATTTCCACAGTTCTCTGAAATTTCCCGCGAACTTCGTTCTAGCGTATTCTGCACCCTGCCGAGCCCTACAATAAGATATTTTTTGGGGATAAAGATAAGAAGGAAAAATTCTCATAAAAATATCTTTTCTTTTGCCCGGGAATGAATGAAGTTTTCGACGTCTCTCGAGGAGGAAAAAATTCTCAAGTATCTGTTCATTCATCTAGTTTTTTTTTTTTTTTAAACTTTTTTCTCCGTCTATCTGCCACAGCCTTGAGATTGAGTGCATCAAAACAGACTACAAGGAAAATGAAGACCTGCCATTTGAGGCTGTGGCGTCTTCCCCCCTCCCCGTACCTCCCAAATTAAAAAAAAAAATGACAGGGCTTATCAGTTTTGTTTATTGGAGCATAGCTTTCAAAATTTGTAGTGTTGTGTTTCTGAGTCTTGGACGTGTTAGTCATACACAGATATAATTTTTATTTTGCGATAAGAGGAACGCGATGATGCACTTAAAAACGTTTTTCACCGGCTGAAAAATTTGCTGACAAATATGTGTTGTGGTTTTCCCGATCTCCCTCTCGTTTTAGCCACCTCTTAAAAGCATGTTTTTTTTTTTTTAACACATTTATTTAACGATTTTTTTTTTAACGCATAATTTGGGAAGTTCATTCACACTTTTCCAAAGCACACTGTAGTTTGAGAAGAATTTGTCGAACATAACTAAATTACGTACCCAATTAGTTTTATGGTTAAATAAACTACAGATGCAATTCTATTTCCATTGCCTTTCGGTCAGGCTGACTGGGCGGGGAATTGAACCCTCGACCGTTCAGCTATACACTGACACTACTAGAAAAGTGTCCTAGGCAGCGTCTGTGCCGCAACTACATTTCTGGGACCCCAGGCGCTTAATTTTATTTTTCGTACGCAGTTCAGATAAGCAGGTCGGATCTTACCACGAAACTTCGTTACTTAGCACCCTCTATTGGTGAATGGGTGCAAATTGACTTTATTGCTGGCCTGTTGTTGTTTTCATAGTCAGCTTAGGTGAATTAAGTCGGATTAAACGGATTTTTTTTCTGTACGTAGATGGGCTGCATGGAGAGCTATATAGCGAGTTTTGCTGAATTTATTTTGTTTAATTAATTTCTTTGAGCCGTAAGTCAGCCGAAGCAACTTAATGCTTGTGTGGCTGAACCCGCTCAATTTTGAACATTACCAGACTTTTAGAGAAGAAGAAATATCTGGTAAAGGGAGGTGCCAACCCGGGGATTCGATCCGGCAAACCTCCGATCATCGTAGAGGCCGCAAGATTGTCCAGAATTTGCCACAATAGCTCCCACAGCCGCTGAAGGAGCATGGTAGCCTCTCACGCTACCCTGGCCGGCAGTCCTGGCGGGGACTTTGCCAAGATCCCCTTTCCAGGGGTTCGACCAGATCCGCAAACCTCCAGCAACCAGCCTGAGCTCTTTCACAACTCAGCCACGATGACCTGTTTACGAACGAAAGAAAATTACTCACTCCGGGCGGAGTTGAAAACCTGGAAATTTCCTGGCAGATGAAAACGAAATTCCAGACCTGTAAAAGTCCTTGTAAAACTCAACAAATCCTGGAATAGTCCTGTAAATTTCCAAAACAGAAAATCACAATTCTGTGTTCCGTGTCAGATACTCGGTCAGACATCAACGTGCAACGGATATTTAAACATAAATAAAAAAATAGTGCCAGTAGTAGTACGTTTAAGCAATGTCATGTAATTTAACAAATTTAGCTTTTAATTGTCCCATTTTCTCGCAATTACTGATGTCTGGCGTTGAATTTTCTTGGAAAACTCCTGGAATTTTAAGGTTACCATAAAATGGGCATAAAATTGGAGGACCACCTACTATTTCAGTCTTTCACGTTGTGCTGACTACTGTTCGGAGGACCACTGGACGGTGTCCCCCCCCCCCCACTCCCCCCACCGCTGTCCCACAGCATGGAACCTGGGGCAATGCCTTTTCTTCCCCCAGCCCCTCAATTGCTCCTCTGGGCAGCGTTTAACACTCATCCATGTGTTAAGCACTGATATTAAAATCCAAAAGGCAACCGAAATAGGTTTACACGTATATTTTTTTTTTATCAGTAACCGAGCTCATTTGGCTCTTCGTCCTATTGTTTTGCGGTTTTAAGGTGTAGCGTTCTTGTGCGGAGAGATGGACCGTAGTCCGAGGTCCTGACTCGGTCTAGAACTCTTGCTATAGAAATGACGACGTAACTTTGCCATTCACCACCAGAACCTTGGATGAGTACTGTACATACGTTTGGACTTCTTCGGGTCTTTTCGGGTTGGGTTTTTTTTTTTCAGTCAAACCCTATTGGAATGGGCATCGCATTAACACTTAGCAATCGTCGACGGCTTATGAAGTTAAGTTCCTAGCACGATTACGACAAATGTCACAAACTGTGTGGTATCTAGACACACGCTAGTGTGTCGCGCCAAGTTAGGCAACAAACATCACATCAATTCAATTGTCGAGGTTGTAGACCATTGTACCGCGATGCCATAGCGTCAGTGTCTTATACCCTGAAGCATAGTTGGGCACATTTCAGGTACTTGGGGGAAAATAATAATGCGGTACAAAAGCTTAAATTGTGTTGAAATCGAGAGCAATGAGCCACCTCACAAAAATTAACTCGTGTAGGAATGCCAGCTGAGCTGCTTTCAATGCAAAATCAGACTCTCAATAACGTTGAAAATGTGTTACTACTAGCTAGTCCGCTCATCCCCATGTTAAATCCCATAGCGTGATTATTCATCGATACCGAGATAACGGGAAGGCTTCCAGTTATGAAATTGGACGAATGGGTGCAGTATAATACGAACTACGTACCTTTTATGGTTTGGAGCTTGGGGGTGTAACGTGGATGGCGTAAGAGGGCGCGTAAGTACGAAAATATTGTTATAACCATTGTTCGTATTGTCGGCATCGTCTCTCATTGGACGGCCAAAGTTCGGACAATGAGAACGTGGCTAATACTGACGTGCGTGCCTAGACACACACTAGTGTAGCACGATAAATCTAAACAACGTTGCCAAAGAAATTTTATTCACGTCCAATTCACGAAAAATAAACCAACTGTAAAAACAAAGCAAAAGAAACAAAGCCAAAATCTGGTAAAGAGGCCACCAAGTTAAGAGTGGTTCGGCCCTTCACAGGAGTGATATCAACACACTAAAACATTCGTCAACTTCGCACCGAATAATACGTTGGACGTTAAATGAAAACTTGAACAGTGCTACCGAAAGTAGCAAAGTTCTAGTTTTCATTTAACCTTCGAACTATTAAGCAGTGCGATTAACTTGGCGAATGTTTTGGTGTGTAAATATCACTCCTTTGAAGGGCCGAACCATTCGGAACTTGGCGGCCCCTTTGACCAGTTTTGGTTTTTGATATGATTACACAAACTCATACCCATATACTCCTTCGTATCATCGTCCACGAAAGTACAGAAATAATTAAAGAATTTAAGTAAAACTTGAGAGCTAACGTGACAACATTGCACGTGCCGGCGCGCGTGACCGTCGAACACCCCCCCCCCCCCACCTTCTTCCTCCCCCAAGCAAATCCCCCACCATCAAGTGGAACGTTGTTTATCGTTTGTCGATTTTCTGCTTGCCTGCCTGGCTAATTCGTGTCCTCTTCATACTTCACGCTAACATGCTTCTGCAAATGGCGGACATGGGTGGGAGGGGCCGTAACACGTGTTTTGTTGCCTCCTACGCATTCTCCCATCCACCCCTTCGGTGACCGCCCCCTCGTTCCCCCGATTGCGAAACACGGCTGAGTGAATTAATAATTGGTGGTGGGTTATTAAGGGGGTGAAGATGTTGCAGCACGGCTGTGCGTGTTTCGATCATAAATTCTAGTAGCTAAATGACGTCATTCCACCTTGTAACAAAATGCACAATGTAAAAATGCGTACGTGTTGTATTAGTTTCCTGAACGATTCATTCGTACATCCAAACGAAATGGGTACAGAAGGATAATCGGAGTTGTTGTTTGTTTTTTTGTTGGGGGGGGGCAGGGGGGGGGCGGAGCTTAGGGGGTGGCGGTAGACTTCCATTTACTCTGCGCTGGTTGCATGATCAGTTATCCAACAAGATTCTGTCATGGCCGCCCCTTCACTTTCCTTAGCACTACTAAACCATGCGCAATGGCTGTTTGCCGTGACGTCACCATGAGTTAGGCAATAACGAACGAGAACAACGGCTGTTTGGCCGTCTGATTGGACTAGTCCAGTCACGTGATATGCACGTCACAGCAAACAGCCATGGCGCGTGGTATAAATACCAAACGTCGTTTCTAGTTCAGAGCATGAAGTTAACCTAAGGAACGATTTGCCCGAAGCCATTAAAACTTTTTGTTGGAGCTTTCAAAGCTCAATTATTCCGTCATTTGTTTAACTCGTAACTTGGTCACCAAACCTCTCCCATTTTCTTCCTTCCCTTTTCCTTCTCATCCCCCCCCCCCCCCCCCACCCGATACTGCCCCATTGTTTACTTTTAGTTTTTGTTAATGTCTGTTGATATTGTAATTATCTGTTTCGGGTTAGGTACAAAAATGTGCCCAGAGTCTAATAAACCTGGACCCCTTTGTGGCACCGTCACGTTTTATCCCCACACTGCGTTGATCACCTGTATTTTCACGTGCTACAGTAAAGTTCATTACTATTATTAATTATTATTTAATCGACCCGGCATTCTTATTTTTTTTACGAATCAATTTTGATTACGTTGGCGCAACCAGTGTTTTGGTCCATGAAAGCCAAATGGGAGGGTCTGGGGAACCGGTGTGAGCTCCCCGAAGAAGTTTGGACCCCTCTGAAGCTGAAGCGTTCTGTGCTGATATTGCTTCCTGAGGGCACGTTTTCACACGTTGTAAGCGGATTCCGTTAGTTTCTCTTATTTATCTAGGCACGATTTACGAAATGTTTACT
>JAHWFP010217918.1:64491-116584 GCA_023313725.1 Lithobius niger | reverse complement strand
TTTATCTAGGCACGATTTACGAAATGTTTACTGACGTCGTAGCCGCTAGCGATGAAAAGTCGGTGGGAATCCTTAACACGTTAGTTTCTCTTATTTATCTAGCCAACTAGGCATGATTTTCGAGATGTTTACTGACGTCATAGCCTCTAGCGATGAAACGTCGGTGGGAATTCTTAACACGTTAGTTTCTCTTATTTATCTAGCCAACTAGGCACGATTTTCGAGATGTTTACTGACATCATAGCCTCCAGCGATGAAAAGTCGGTGGGAATCCTTAACACGACAGGGTGGTTAATATTTCTGTATTAACTGAGACGGCCTTTTAAAAGTTGCCACATGCGGTACCGGTGGAAAATTAGCCCCCCCCCACTCTTAAGATACAAGATGCACGAATAGAAAAATGTTGAATTTTGTATTAATGTTGTAATGAGTTGAACAAGACTGCCCATTCGGAAATTTTAAACGAGGCTAATTTTCATTTCAACGAAACGGGATTGGGAAAACGGTCAGGGACAACGCCGGAATCGCTTTACTGTAGGGGGGACAGCAATTTTAGCCAGGGGAGAGGGGGGGGGGGGGAGGAACCAAGAAATTCTACCCTTGCGGTTCCCCCACTCCCCCAAAATAAAATAAAAACTCTTGCAATTCTCTTTTTCACATGCAGCGTTCAACTGTTTCCTACCTCATTTTTACCTGTTTTAGCAGTTGTACCAAGTCAGATTTTAAGAATTTTTGACGCAATAATGTGACGTCAAGTCCTCCTGCTGCTGTGAAACAGACTAATACTTTTCTTAATAATTAACCAGAGTTTTCTTGGCTTAAACGTTTAATTTTGATCTGTTGATTGGGGGAGGGAGGGGGGCGACCAAATTTTTTTTGGTGAGGGGCCCCTCGCCCCCTTAGAGTCGTCCCTGAAATCGGGTAACCACCTTCCAAGCGGTATGACGCTGGATTGCATTTTAACTCTGCGGCCGTCACTAAAGTAAGAATACTCAGCCCCAAATTTTTTTTTTATGATGTGGAATTAAATTTTACTTTTCTTTTTTACTTATTTAACTATTTATTTATTTATTCAATTTGAAACCTACCCATAAAACTTGGGACTTTCGATCTGGATTGCACTCTTTTTCCCTATCCGAATTTACCAAACAATCTCTTAAAACTTAAAAGGTGAGTGCAGGGCGTTGGCGAAAAATTGGCCTAAGACCATGCAAAAGCACGCTAAACGAGCAAATCGACGATCTTCCACCACAAAAGTCAAGTTCGCTGTGCGTTCGTCGTTACATCGTTGGTTCGAGTAGCCCCTGGCAAAATAAAAGCACACACATACACACACCAGCCCTTCGCTTTTCGCTCTTCCTTTCTAGTAGTAGTAGCAGCCTCTCCACATTATTAATATTTGCAATTGCAAGACCTTTCACGTCAAGCTTATACACGGACGACGGGGCCCCATATTAAAGGAGATTCGGGCCTCCGGGCAAAAATTTTGGAACAGGCAGGAAGGCATACCTCCCGTTCCGCTTCCCTCGCTCTCCCGTCAGTCCGCGCCTAACGTCGGTCGGTTTTCCAGCCATACCACATGCTTAAAAATGATTTCATATTTTAATAAAAGCAGGAAGTTGCGGGGGTGTGGTGTTGGGGGGGGGGGGTGGAAGCCGTGGATAGGGGGTGAGAGATGGGAGGGAAGGAGTGGGCTTTGGTGTGAGGGGTGACTTACAGCTCACGCTCATGGCAAAGCTGATGCTCGCTTAAGTTTTAAGTGTTGTAAAAGATGAATGTTGCTGTGCTGGCAAGGGTTGTGGGTGATTCTGGTTTCAGAGTACGGCTTGGAACATGAATACAAAACAAAAATGTAAAAGAATGAAAAATGAAATAAAATCCACCACTAAATCTCACACTTGGCATCAATGGTTTATGTGACGTCTTGTTTCGAGTTTTACGACAATTAACAAAAAAAAATAAACAATTTGTTTTTGTTTGTTAATTGTCATAAAACTCGCAACTAGACTTCACATAAACCATTGAAGCTAAAGACGGAAAGCCAAATGCTCAACGAGAGTTAAATAAATACAGATGCAAACCTATTTACGTTGCCTTTTGGACTTACATGTCAGACTGCCTCAGCAGGGAATCGAACCCACGACATTTGAAACCAAAAGCCGAGGTCCTACTGCTGCACCATACTGACACGGCCGTGCACCGCACTGATTCTGCTGTGGGGATTTACAGCACGACGAAGCTGCACAAATCGTTAATATGTATACATTTTGTTTTTGTTCCAAATGTGAGTTCTATCATTCCGGATCTTTATACTGAGTGTGCTTTAATGCCTTTGTTTCCTTTTCTATTTACAGGGATGAAGCGAGGTGACAGTAGTAAAGAAATGGTGATCTCAGGCCTAACGTCGCCGACGGACGTGTTCTGTTCGGTGCCAGGACGTCTTTCACTCCTCAGCTCGACGTCCAAATACAAGGTGACGGTAGGGGAAGTCCAGAGAAGACTTTCCCCTCCCGAATGCCTCAATGCTTCCTTGCTTGGAGGAGTCCTCAGAAGGTAAGCTAGTAATCATCGGTTATGAGGCTACGGGCTAAGCACTATATCCTCACGGCAGTGTAGATGTTAGTGGGAATTACCCACATTTCATGTGAGTCCCACACTGCGTACAAGTGTTTACGATGGGGAACTGTAAGTGCCATTGGGATCTGTTAACTGATCACTCCCTACACCACAGGTACGCGGCAGTTTTCAAGAATATCCGTGAAAGTGGATGATATGACGGGATCTTCTGCAGCCTCATGCATCGTTTACCTAGTAATTATCTCGCCCAGTTGGTTATCAGCACGTAATGAGTCAACGGGGAACAGATTAATAAAACAGATTCTCGCAACTCGTAACATGGAAGCTGTTAAAATGGGTGGCAGCTTTCCGTAAGGGAAAGACCCAGCGTGTCTTTGTTGGCACCTCCTTTTCTGCCGATTTGCCTATTGTTAGTGGAGTTCCGCAGGGTTCCGTACTTGGCCCCCTGCTCTGTATTATGTATTTAAATGATCTTAAATGTGACAGTCCATCAGCCATGTAGTTAAGTTTGCAGATGACCTGTAACTCTGGGCAAATCGTGTGTCCCTCCTGGTGACCCCCTTGCAATTCAGGAGGGAATCAACAGTGTTCTTGAATGGATTTCGATGTGGCAGTTACCCCTTTCATCACACAAGTGTCAGGATTTGCATATCGGTCGTCAGGGCTCCTTCAGCCAGTATCTACTTAAGGACTTTACCCTTCCGGAGGTTTCTAAGGTAGATGACCTTGGGGTCATCACTTCGAACCTTAAGTCGACCATTGCAACATCAACAAAAATGGAAATTGTTGACTTAACCTCAGAACACCGAGGTTATCTCGGGATGGAGAGGTAAAATTTTGCTGGGAAATACCTGCAATCTTTTATGTGCCACAATCGACATTTGCACGAGTGCATTTCCTGGGAAACTGCAACAGCAAGTGGTGTTTGGGGTGAAATGTATGACGAGACGAGTATGTATTGTTAAATGCACGAGTTTTCACGTGGGGGATGAGGGAGTTTCACGAGTGTCAGGTTGGTGTGGGAGTGATCCCCAGTGCCGTTTGCGAGCTACCATCAGGATTGTGTGCGCAGTGTGGGACTTGCCTAATAGTGCTTCCGCACCTGACGCCAAAACACAACAGCAATGGCCGAGGTACCTTGCTACATCGTGCTCATAATGTATCAAAGAAACCAGTCTCCTGAGATTACCAGATGGAGTTGCCACATTGCGTCATAGTTTTCATCTGCGGTACTTTTTAATGTTTTTGTTTTTTTGTTTTTCGAAAGGGGTAAGGTTCCATTCCCAAGGAACCATAGGGAACTTAAATTCGTTAGAGAACATCCCTAAGGATCGTTTTCAAAAACATGAATGAAATCTGTATTGATCATTCGTATTCTTACCAGTGGAATTAAACAGTCAATGAGACGCCATCATCTAGAAGCAAAAAATGTTAACAAACAAGATGTTTACCTTCTTAGATAAATTCCGAAAATGCGCCACAATAGTAGTCCGACGGAGTAAAAATAAAGGTTATAGATAATCAATGGACCATGCCAAAACACACGAAATCTGAATAAAGTTTTGATGAAATCTGCAATAGTAAGGGCTGAAATTGGGTGTTGGTGGATCATTTTTATTTCTGGGTAACTTGTCGAGTAATTAAGTTTGGCAGATCTAGTTATGTTACGAGACAAATCAGAAGTGGATTGAAGTACTGTCAGTCAGAAAAGGCTATAACTATTGTCTATTTCATTGGAATTATATTCTGATTGCTGTGTTTCGATTGTCCACTACCTTCCAATCTCACCTCTGACCCGTAACTTGTAAACGAAGAGTTAAGAAGTTTTGAGACCCTGAAACAGAGTGTCGGTTCTTCCTCTGACTGCAATTTCTACCTTACTGATTTGAGTTTTCCCCTAGGTTTAGAGTTTCCAGTGTTTCAGAGTTGAGACGATGCAGACTTTCCAAAGCTGTAAGAAATTTGGAATACCTTCCAAGAATCCATAATTAGCTGTTGTAGTGTCATTTCCAAGCCCAATGTGTTAAATACATTTCACAGCTGTGGCATGGAAAAACGTTAAACTCCGAGTTATTAAACAGGACGGAAAGCCTAGTGGGCTCGGATTGGTGTTAACGGATGCAAACCTATAGTGTCCACGGCCTATCTTGAGTTCGCCCCAGAACGAATACAGATAATCGATTGTACGTTTTCGATACCAGAGCACCTTGTTGATATCGTAGATGGTTACAAAAACAATGGCGGCCGTCGATGAAAGCCTCTCCCTCCAGGAGGATGTAGCCGCTCATAAAATACCAGCAGGACTCGAGTTACGCTGCGCGCACAATATTTACGTTTGAAACGAAAGGCCGGAGTCCTACCTCTGAGCCATACTGACATGGCCTGAAAGTGTCAGTATGGCATAGTGGTAGGGTTTTGGCCCTTGGTTTCAAGGGTAGTGGGTTCACCTCCCCCCTCAGGCAGACTGACATTTAAGTCCAAAGGGCAGTGTGAATAGGTTTACATCCGAATCTGAGTTACTGATTGTTTCTCGTTGGTTGCAGTGATATCATAACTCTGCCTTGTTGCTATCAACTTGCTTGGGTAAGACTACAGAAAGCTGATCACTTGCCTGCAGCCTAAATTGTGGAAAGGAACTATACAATCACACAAATAAACAGCCTATGTTTCGGATGACCACAGATTATGCTTGAACTAGCAAAAATCAAACCGGAACTAGCAAAAATCAAACCGGAACTAGCAAAAAACAAACCGCCATATTTAAGTCTGCTTTCCTTATTCTTATTGATTTGGTGACTGGAAGAAAACCGAATAGAAACGGTGTATAAATGTGTAACTCGAGGCCAGTTCTGTTGTTTCGACCCACCAAAAGAAGGCCTTGGTTTCCAAGGAAAGTTAACTGGTTTTACCAAATTTTTGATGGGGCACAATCTCAACTCAACACTACAACTTTAAGGACATGACAATGAAATTATAGATCATGATAGTGTCCGCGGCCTGTGTTGAGTCCTGCAAGTATTTATGAGCGGCTACGTCTTCCTGGAAGGAGCAGCTTTAGTCGACGGCCGCCATTGTTTTTGTAACCACCTCGGATATCAACAAGGCACTCTGCTGCCAAAAACATACAATTGATTATCTGTGTCGTTCCGGGGCGTACTCAAGATAGGCCACGGACACTTTAGGCATATGTTCTTATTAGTGTCAATTGTCAATGCGCATGCAATTTATACTGTTAGTTGCTGTTTGTTTCTAAATAGTTATGTGAATGTATTTGTATTTTTTTGTATTTAAGTCAACAACGTTTTCATCAATTTTTGCTTTCTTAGATAACCTGCGGCAACACTATGAAATTTATTAATTATGTCATTATTACAATGTTGTGCATTACGTGTAGTGTGTGCATTCATGGTATATAGAGAAACTGTGTGGCCCACCACATCTTTTATTGGTTTTTTTTTTTTAGCTTCTACAACTTCTAAACTAAAATATTTCACATGCTTTTCCCATGTAGATTGTTATAACATCCGTAGAAGTTCAAACTGAATAGTAATGCAGTTGTATGAAACGTCTCCAATACTGCACTAGAGTGCAGTTTAGTGCAGAAGAATGGCATAAAGTTGTTTAAAGGCACCAGTGCACCAGATCGAGCAAGAACACTACGGTCATCCATCTTTGATTTATGATTTTCAACACTAATTTGACATTATGCCAAATCAGTAACCATTATGTGAAGGCAAACCAAATAGTGCTACATAAAAATACAAACAACGTTTCGAAAATTATCAATTTTCGTCTTCAGGTTAGCAATAAAATTAAAGCATGGCAAAAGCCACTAAGTCATCCTACATTAAAAGCATAAAACAGTAATTTAAAACGGATAAAAACCACCAATTTCTCCCCTCAAAAGAGGCAGAAATGGCAGCCGAAATGACTGTTTTATGTTTTAAATGTAGGATGACTTAGTGGCTTTTCCCATGCTTTAATTTTTTTGCTAACCTGAAGACGAAAATTGATAATTTTCGAGACGTTGTTTGTATTTTTATGTAGCACTGCTTGGTTTGCCTTCACATAATCTGTTACTTTGCTTTTTACTCCATAAATCAGTAACCACTCAACTTCAAGACCCAAGAAACAAGTTTTCTTTGCTTCCTTTGCCCAAATATAAACGACTAACACACGCATTGCAACATAATGCTTCAACATCTTGTGTGAAGCCTGGAATTAAAACTCGTGTCTTCCAGCATAAGATCTGCCCGGTTCCGTGCAAGACTTCTATAGGAAACAATGGTTCGCGAAGCTTGGTTTTAAAATTTTATCTGCGCCAGCCAGCCACTATAGGGTACATCTTTGTAAGAAAATCAAATTTGATTTCTCACTTACACCAAACCGAGTATATAGCGTGCTCATCTATCTACCTCCGTGTTCCACCACGCCAACCGATACGGATAAAACGAGAGGACTAAAATAGACTTTCAACATGTCCTCCCCCTCTTTTATTTCTTCCCCCCATCATCTTTTTCGCTTCTCTTCTTAAAGTCTTCGTTAGAATAAGCCGGAGCACACAGAAAAATTCTAGCAATGACTTCGTCTGGCAATATGTGGCGCTCGCAGCTTCGTCGAAACGAGCCAAAATGTGATCAAACGCGACGTACCCTCAGGGTGTTCGCGTATTCGATCTCAGGCTGCTGGCAAGCAACGGCGGAACGAACGCTCCCACAGCCGCTGCTTCTAACGGGCAGGCGGGAAAACGCGCTGCTAGAGCCTTGACGGCATCCTCACATTCTACCCACCCCCCTCTTTCCCCTCTGCCGTCTTCCCACTCCTATTCCAACAGCCAATCCATTTGAAACTTCGTCTTATACGTCAAGGGGAGTTGGGAAGCTGCTCGGGAGACAAAATACATCGAGCGTGGACAAGAAGGCGGAAAGGGGAGAGAAAGTGTTATTCGTTAGTTAAACGCAGATGTTGGACCAATGTGTCGATTCATCGGAAAAGGTGGTGGTCCTATGGCAGTCTTTCGTGGACAAGGCATCTGTATAATGTTTCCCCGTTCGCTTGGCCGAAATTGCGGTTGTAGGGTTGAGTTCTTCATTAATGTGCGTGATTAGGCCCAACGCACGACGGTGGTTGCTTTTTTTTTTTTTTTATTAAAGAGTTGTACAGTCTGTAGGTGGTTTAGTCAAACTGGATTACAATTGGCCTGCAGTCCCCCAAGTATGGACCCTGGTAACCCTTGCTGCTTATGCTAAACTGGATGGAGTTTTTGTAGTGTCCCTTGCCTTACTTGAGTCGAAAACCAGTTCAAATCCGTCGATCGACTCAAGTAAGGCAAGGGACACTAAAAAATGCATCCAGTTTAGTATAAGCAGCAAGGGTTAAAAGGGTTCATACTTGGTGGACTGCAGGCCAATTATTGTAATCCAGTTTGACTAAACCCCCTACTACCGATTGTACAACTCTTTACTAAAAAAAGCAACCACCGTCGTGTGCTAGGCCTAATCACGCACATTATTGAAGAACTCAACCCCACAAACGCAATTTCGGCCAGGTGAACGGGGAAACATTATACAGATGCCTTGTCCAGGAAAGACTGCCATAGGAGGACCACCACCTTTTCCGGTGAATCGACAGTTTTTCTTTAGTTTCGGCTCGTCAGTAGAGAGTACTCTGTGGAAGAGGGCAAAGGCACCTTGCTGGTGGTAAAACAACCGTTCAAAACTGGACTAGCTTTATTAAGCTGAACTTTTTTAGTCGAATTCACTATGCAGTTTCAGGCGAAGTACTGGGAATAGCACAATGTCTATGTCTCGGTAGTGTGCCACACTGTCAGAATTTTTAAGCAGTCTGAATTGCACACAGACTACATAGGGGTCGCTAATGTAATTTTACTGTTGGCTATTCAATTTGCACGCATTTGCTTTGTTACCATAGCCACAACCATATTTCTCAACGAAAACTTGTAGGAAATGACGTGGGACGCAGCGCCAAGATGGCAGCTTTAGCGAGCTTAAGAACCATCATGAAGGATTGACTTAGTTCCCGCCGCAAGAAAGCTCTCTCTCCGCGTCTCCGGTGAGGCACAAAACCTTGCAACACAAAAGCGTCAGACCGCAACAGCGCTCTAAGATAAGGCCCGTTCGTTGTTGGGGATCGCAAATCTTTCCCCATTAAAAGCATCCCCCTTTTCTCCGTCTCTGGGATGCTCGGTTGCCGTGAGAGATTGTTTCCATGGTGTCTTTTATTACTGTGTTTCTTTTCTGTGAAGAGACGTCGGTCGTAAGCTTGTAGGGACTGTGCGTATACGCCATTAAAAACCAAGTAGGCTCGGTAATCTTTACCGCCATCTTTGTATTATTTCGAAGTTTTTTGAGGTGGAATTTGGAGGAATAATACTTGATTTAGACTTTAAAAAAGTAGCTTATTTACGTTTGTGGAGGTTTATTTAGCAGTACTAAGGTTTGGTAATTATTTGAGTTTTTCAGATTTGTATTGCATTTTCTTCATTGTCATTTTCTTAAAGGTAGGTGTGAGAGAACTATCCTCCTCTGGGAAATTTCAGAGGTCGTCGAGTTTCTATTATTTTTCGGAACCGTTCCTTATTTTCCTACTTTTTTTCTCCGTTTTTCGGATTTTTACTATTTTTAAAATTTTGTTTGACACGATCTAATCTTTTTAAATTTCGTTATCACCTGCTAAAACAAGATTAAGATAGACCCTGCTGTTTGTCAAGATTTATTTTAAACCATTTATCACCAGTTTATCATCAGCAAACTTGGCCTAAATAAAAATTTGTTCATTAACGTCACAGTAGATCTAAAAAAATATTGTACTGTTTACTTTTAACTTAATAAATAAAAATTTTAATTAAAATTCCTTAATTTAGCTACTTTCTGCCAAAAAATCCTTATTTCTTACTACGTTCTACCAAAAAATTCTTATGTTTCGCTATTTTCTATCAAAATAATTTTATCTACTTACTACCAAAAGATTTTAGCTACTTTCTACCGAAAAATCGTAACTTGCTTATTTACATAAACGCACGCTGAAAATAAGTTATATTGCCGTTTTACACTGCAGTTAAGTTCCCACAGATCGGTGGTACTTCTAAAACCGAATTACACCATTTGGAGCAAACCACATAGGCCTAACATGCCAAATGCAAACGGTCATAGAAGTGGAAAAAAGCACATAATTAAGTTTAAACATCCTGCTATACAATTCTCAGTCATTCTCGTACACCTTATAAATATTTCATATAATTCTTATAGCCCTTTTTTTGAGCCCGCAGGCTAGTTACACCTCTTGTCCACAACACCAAAACGGCGCTGCTCGAACGACCGCCCTTGTGTGATTATAAAACACAATACTGCTTTTTCTGTGTATAAATATCTCAACACGTTTCTATTTCATTTATTTTTTTTCTTTTAATTCCTCGAACTTTTGTTGAAGGTTCTAAAACCTCTCTCTCCCCCCTCCCCCTCCCCCCCCTCGGACATCTTTGTCAGAAACCCTGTTATTATGGCCAATAACACGCCCGGTCACATCGACGTCTGTAGAATGATGACTATAGAGGGCGCTCTTAACACGTCACTTTTCCCAAAGACTGGTGATCGGCTGATACGGATCTGGCAGGAGTGTAACTTGCATGCATTGGTTTCTTTCTTTCTTTGACCGATGAGTCTGAGAGACCTTGATAACTGCATGGTGCTCTTGTCTTGTCATTATCTGCCAGGAGAGGATAATCAATGGTGTGTGTTGTGCGTTTATGGTCGTAACTGCCGAATGATCAGGTTTGGGGTTGGATGGCGGGGTTTGATTGTGTGCCTTAGAAGGGTACGATTGGAGTTGATTGTGACGTTTGGTATTTTGCGTGTGAAATAGCTGTAGACAGGAAAATACACCATTGTATATCAAATGTTTTTCATCCCTTTCTATTTTTTTTTTAATTAAATGAATTTTTTCCCTTGTTATTATTGACTAGGTTTAATTAGGTACGGGTCCAACTAATTGGTTTGTGATTATCCCGTCAAATGTTTTTCCACCCAAAACCAAAACCCGTGTGAGAGTAGCCGCCATGTTTCCAGAAAGGGTCGGTCTTTGAAACAAGTGATACCATTCAACCAAGGAGTAAAGTTAATCCTATTTGCCAATACTAATGGGTCGAAAGTTAAATTAAAAACTAGAACATTGCTATACTCGCGGTAGCAATTTTCAAGTTTTCATTTAACGTCCAAAGTATTATTCCGTGCGATTAACTTAGCTGATAAGGTTAACCTTGGGGGGCTATCACTACTTTCAAGGACCGATCTTTTTTGGAAACTTGGCGGTTTGTCTTACGTTTTGATTTTGGGTGGATATCACAACTTTCATAGGACTGTGAATGTACAAACGGTCACACGGTCTTATTGTCACCTCTATACCTTTTTCCTGGAAGAATTTTATGGCTACACATTTTCTCATTCGTAATTTTCACACTTGCCATTGCTCAATTAACCGTTACATCAGCCAAATTGACGCGGTTTGGTTTATTGTATCTCCATGCTTCAGATGCTTAAATTTGTTCAATCCCATTTTTGAGCACACTGGCTAACAAACGCTGATTTTCGTTCGCTTCGCTCATTCAATCAGCGCACTCATTCAATTGCTCCTCTCGAGCTTAATGATAATTACGCAGTGTAGCTGGAATTGCTCACTCTATCACAATTTTTCACTAAAATCATGCGAGTGGCGTTATTTTAAACTCAATACCCAGGTTAAGCATGTTCATGAAAAATATTTTTGGCCTTTCATGCAGTACGGAGATGATGCCGTCACACAATTTAATCGTTCATGCAGTTAGTTCATGTCTACGAAAACCGTGTTCAGCCTATATACGCTGATGCAAATTTTTTACCTTCGTTTTAACTTATTAAATAAACCACAATTTTGTTGCAATCAAAGGTCTCGTTTTGTCGAAGAGATTTTAGGCTTTTTCAAAATATTTGTAATTTCATAGTAAAAGGCGTTTCGAATTTCGCCGTAGCATTTATAACACGTGTGAGCCTTGTAAATAACTACGGAAACTATGACGTGCACCTTGCAGTTATCGTTCGAATTATTTTACACAACCTAAAAAAAAGATTACTGTGCGTTAGGCTAGGACCGCAGCATTTCTCGCACCACAAGTACAGGTTTGAATGAAAACTGAAACCCTAATCTTGTTAAAGGGTCATATCAATAGCTATGGAATTCGTGAAATATATATGGATTATTGTATCGCTACACCGTTAACGCACCTTTCAAATGTAAAAGGTATGAGGATATTGTTGGTTCATTTGGACCCAGAATTGCAAAACAATAGAGCAGTGACATGTGCCTCCATATTGGCACCAGTATGGGTTTTGGAGGGCTTAACTACAAGGTGCACTACATAAAAATGGAGGGAAAAACAACGGAAGAGCGGATTTCTTAGGCTTAAAATAACGTTGTTTTCTCCAACAACAAAAATCGCGCGTTTTAGGTCTAAGAAATCACTCTTCACCGCATCGGCTTCAGTATGACGCCCTTCTGTTTCTCTCTGCAGTGCCCCTTGCAGCTAACCCATTAAGGCTCCAGCATAGAGTTATATACAATAATACTACGTCGTGTCACTGCTCTATAGATGGCGCCACGACAGAATACATCTTTGCTGAAGATAGGCTAAAATGCATTAGCTTTCGACCGCGCTGGGGGAGCTTTAGGGGAGCTCACAGCACTCCCCCAGACCGGAAACAGAGTGGTACACGTTATTTGGTGGAAACTTCCCTTCAGAAAGTCCTGCCTGCAACCCTGGCATGTGAATTCAAGTCAACCTGGTAAACTTTATAAAACTTGGATGGTGTGTAAGGCCATCAGTCCCAGTAGGGGAATCACCAGATCCCTGCCCCAAACGCTCATTTTCTTTCGCCGTTTTCCTCCTGCAACGTTCGGTACAGGTTCCGGTCTGAACGTGTGGTCGAGGCCTGGAATGTCCTGCCGTCTCGGTTGTTCTTTCCCGTTCGCTTGATTTCTGAACCTAAATAATCGATTGTATGTTTTTGGTAGCAGAGTGCCTTGTTGATATCCAAAATGGTTACAAAAACAATGGAGGCCGTCGATTAAAGCCGCCCCCTCCAGGAAGACGTATCCGATCATAAAAGACGTGCTGGACTCAAGATACGCCGCGAAAGCAATAGGCTTTTCTTGGCGGTTTGCTCCTGGTTGGTTGTGTTTGTGGGGGTGGGTTTGGATGGAAAAGGGGGGGTGCTAAATACGGATGCAAACCTATTTACGTTGCCTTTTGGACTTATATGTCAGACTGCCTGAGCGGGGAATCGAACCCAGGACCTCTGAAATCAAAGGCCAAGGCCCTACCGCTAAGCCAGTGTCAGTCTGGCTAGGCTAGGCTAGGCCGTGTCAGTCTGGCTTGGCGGTAGGGCCTTGGCCTTTGATTTCAAAGGTCCTGGGTTCGATTCCCCGCTCAGGCAGTCTGACATATAAGTCCAAAAGGCAACGTAAATAGGTTTGCATCCGTGTTTAGTTAACCAATTTCGAGCCCATTGGCTTTCAGTCCCGTTTAAAGGGGGGGGGGTGCTTCTTGGCTTTTTGCTTTCACCGTCGGGTTTTTCCTATTCTATTCTATTTACTTATTTATTTATTTATTTTACAAAATGTCATGTAAAACCCTGACTCAAATGCGAGATAACTTATTTCGAACGGCCTTACAAAGTTTTCAAACATTTGTAGCAAAACCTTTATTTCCTAGTCCGTGAGCCCATAACCGCTCAATGGCCTCAACCTCTCTGACAACAAACTTTTCCCAACATGGCGGCCATCAAAGCACGTGGCCGGCGTTATGTAATAGCGTGTAGTCAGTCGATCTGTGTCTGGAGGCAATGGCAGGGCCCACGTGGATTGGAGTGGCCCCTGGCGAAATTTGGACTGGCTCGAAATAAAGTCGCCATCTTCTTTGCTGCTGCCTGCCTTGTGGCGTCGGCTGTTGAACCTCGGTTTCACTTTCGGACTTGATTACGAGGCTAGTGACCCCCAACGGGCGAACGTGAAATGAAAATCGGATGAGTTTTTGAAGCGACGATTGTTAAGTGCGAGCGTTTGTTACTAATAGGAACGTTTGGCTTGTTGTCGCTTCGGGTTTTAAAAGTCGTGAAATGGACATTAAATATCTTTTTCACTGCACCACGGTGGAAAATCGTTACATAGAAACTTGCAGTGGTGTGGGAAATTTGCAGTGGTTAGTCGCACGATGCGAAGTCGTTTCGGTTTATGCGTTTCAATTTTTCTAAGTGAAAATGAGGCGACTTGTTTTGGGATCAGAAATCCTGACTCTGAAAAAAGTGGGTCTTAATTTTTCGAAATAATAATAAAAATAATATTTTCTTTTTTGTTATAGTGAGTCAGGTGTACAGATTTTTCTTGTGTGTACAGTGCCGAATTTACATTGCGTCTTCGTAGGTGTATTTTGAAATTTCCCTCAAAAATATTAAATGCTTTAATTACCCATAAAATTAGGAACTGGCCTAAAATCGTGAAGATGACTTTTTTTTTTTTATCGAGATTTCGGCCGTGACTGTAATTAATCAATTTTCCTCTATTGTTGTGCTAACTTGAGTTTTAAATTATTTTTAACTTTAAACACGACAGATAACGTTGTGCATTATTTATGTGAAGAAGTCACTAAGAATTGATTTTTTTTTTTTTTTGTACGAAGAGGTCTTCTCTCTCTCCAGGGTTCAGACAAAGCCAGGAAAACCTGGATAACCTAGAAATCTCAGGGAAAATGAAAATAGAGCCAAAATCTCAGGGAAATTTCAGGGAAAACAAGAAATTTTTAGAAAATCTGGGAAAAGACAGGGAAATTTGAAAAAGAAAATGCCTATGTGTTCGAGTTCCATTTTAATTTGAGTTTCAATATGTTCAGGTATTATACGATATAACTTCAATAAACCAAATTTGATGCCAGTACCAATATCTGTGGCGAAAATGCGTTTAGTCCCATCTGGACTAATCTCTCAACAGCTATTTTCTTGGATGTTGGGGTATTTTCATACAAACATCAGATACTGCCCGTTTCCCTAACTAAACATCGTGTAAATACCTGGAAATTGCCATTAGATGCTCCTGGAAAACTAGGAAATGTCAGGGAAATTGAAAATTTAAAAATTGTCTGAACCCTGCTCTCTCTCTTTCGAGGCCTAAGGGCAGGATACGTAACTGCAACTGCGCCTTCTGCGCGTGCCTAAATTCGCCATGTTTGTATGAGGCATCGTTACTACACGAAGTTTTCTTCCAAAAATCTTAATTTTTGAACCCGAAACAAGGAAAAAAGTATTTTCGTGTGGTATAGTACATCGGTTCCACAAAGCTTGGGGTACCTGGACAAGTCACGGGATTTATTATGGTCAGGGAACACTTTAGAAAGTTGGGGGGGATTTGCAAGGTAATTATTTTGATGAGTATGCTAGATATTTCAAAGGAACCCCTGTACAAAATCCTACCAAAATCAGAAAATAAATATTATGCAAATTGGACATAAAGAGGACATAAATTTCTGGGCAGTTAAAAAATAATTCCAGAAAAGACACTTAAATCTATTGCGTGTGATTGAGAAATTGCCGAGCGTAAGTAACTCCAGTGAAAATAAACTCCAAATAAAACCTGTTGTGCACTTTTATTTTTTGTTAGCAAAAATTTCGATATTTTTTTTATTTTTTGTCTGAAACCTGGGAAGGTTAAAGGTACATGCATCCCTGTTGGCTTTCGTGTAAGAGTCCGTTTTGCGACATTCGTTCAAACGTATGTAAATGTTGCCAACACATTAATTTTCTTGTTTTTATCTTGCATGCGAGGTGATTTTGCGACATTAACTCTACCCTGTGTGAATGTTGCAAACACGATTCTCAACGGGTCGCACGATGTACCGGAAGGATTTATGTCCCTTTCAGGTATTTTTAAAAAGGGTTGTGTGGGGAACCCTGTAGAAGTCACGTGGTGTACATTTTTTACCTTATTGTGTCTTATTTTTACCTTTAAATATCGCTGTACGTATGTACGTACGTGGTGCCGTGTCTTTTAAAGGTTTGTGTTAAGGTTTTAAAAAATGACTTTTAACCTAATGGTTTCGAAACCTATTAATGCTAAGGAAATTTAAAATAATTAACAATAGTTACATATTCGTAATTTAAAGTTTTAAATTTGTGGTGGTGAGTTTCAAAAAAACACTAGGTCAGTATGAAACGAAATAAAGAAAGAACACTTGTCCTAATGACGAAATGAAATGTTTTTATTTAAAATAGGCTTTTAAGTTTTGAATGTGGGTTTTTTTTTTAACCTTTTATTTTACTGTTCATGCACCCTGTTAAAAAACTGATAATCTGATTTTGGGGACAAGACGGCAGTTTTAACCACACACACACATACCACACATACCGGAAATTACCTTTAACTTTAACAAGTGTACCTACGAGCACTACAGTGTGTACTCTACTTTTCTTACTCAATCTGAAGTAAATCAAAACTTTGCGGCAAAAACGAAAGACTTGAGATTCTTTAGACACTGCACACAAAAAAACAAGAGAAGTCGTTTCATAGATTTAGAAGGGTAGGTTATGTCTTGCGTGACAACTAGTTGTTTACGGGCTAACTTCATGTAATAACCCATCCCTCTTACCCCTCCCTCTCCACGAGACCTGAGATTCCTCACCTCACGAGAAGGGGGCAAAGACACCAGCAACCCTGAGTTCGCAACAACGTGGGTAAATACCCACAGTTATGACGTCACGTAGGTTATAATCAAAACTGGTTTTATTTTTTTTTCCCTTTTGACTTCTGTCTGTGTCCACGTCGTATAGTTATGAATAATTCATACGGTTTCCTAGAAGGGTGAGGGGGTTGTGGATAAAAAATGTATATATATAATTTTAATAATAAAGTGTGATTCACTTTACAAGTTCATCCAGGAATTTGTCTCTGTTGGGTGGGAAGAAAAGCGTTTAAAAAACATGAACATGGTTGGAAAAAAAAATATGAAAAAAATCCAATGAGGAAAACGGATTTAAGAAGTCTCTCAATTTAATTGAGCTGTGAACTTGGGACTTGGCATTTACTGCCAGCCTTAAATTTCGTGAACCGTAAGTGCTATCGCGACGTGTGGTAAAAATATTTAGATATAAATCAAGGAAATTGTCGATAGTAAAGGTTGTCGGCTCAACTGCATCGTTGGAAGCCAGTGATTTCTAAGTAAACAGAACCGTAAAGCTGTCGTCGGCAACCGGAGGTTGAGGATGTAATCAAGGAAGGGAAAGAAAGGGTTATTGTCCCTTCTGAAATCACTGCACTTACGTTTGTTATTTAATTGCCCTCCAGTTTATTTATTTTTGTTTCTTTTGTTGTTTCTCTACCCTCAGTTTCGTTAAATCGGTGTAAATAAAAGATGTGAAACACAATGTGGTTACGTTTAAGTTTTATGTGAAAAAAGTGGCTAAGGGGAAAGAATTAATATTTGAATTATTTTTCCCCATACTCGAGGTTTTAGACTTATATTTGCACGTAATTAGATTTTCTTGTTTGTTTAATTTGTGTTTACACGATAAGGCAGTTGTGAAGGAAATAAGCAAAGCCAGACAACTTATTGCGAAATGGTAGTTTGCATCTTTTCCTGTAATATCCTTTGTTTGTGTCTTAGGCTGAGTCTTGTTAACCACATTTTATATTGCGAAAAATCTTTGGTCTGTAACATTGATAATAGGGATGGGACGGTAACCGAAACCGAAACAGAATTTTCGATACCGACACCGAATTCGGATTCGAATTTTGTGTCGGTTTTTCGTACGGTGTTCGAAAATCGAAGAAATGATTTGTTGTTTTACATTTTTTTTTATAATTATCATTTTCTACGTATAAATGAAAACAAGGCGCCTAGCTATTAAAACGAAAATATTAGAGGAAAATGGTGCCACAGCTAGACTACGACGCTGCTGAAAGTGAAAGCAGGAGTAAGTTGAAGCTAGTAATACAACTGTTGCAAGAAAAAAAAATTCGGAAAATTTGGTTTGGGTAGATGGTGACAAAAACCGATACCGAAACCGAGTTTTTTTGGGCGTGAAAACCGAAACCGAAATCAAAAAAATGAAACCGACTCATCCCTAATTGATAACCATAACCAACAGAAAACAGAAAATTGTTAATTTTTGTGCGTGAGTGAATCTGATTAACTACATTTATTGCGTACACTGTTTTGCTTGGCTAAGTTCCTGTATTTTAAATCTTATTACCAGTAACCCTTTCCTTAAGCGGGACCAAGTAAATCATGAGGTCACTCGTGGGGTTTGAACCAGTGTTCACTTGGTTTATGGAAGAGTATGTTGCCCACTGATCTGTTATCTCTTGCTTTGTTGGGCAGTCCCTAGGGGCCCCTCATAAAGCTTGCAGTGTGCCTATAATAGGACTCAATTTTGGTCCCTTTTTGGGCACGCCAGGTCGGAAGAACAAATCTTCATATACTTCGATGCTTCCACTTCATAACTAAGTTAAAACTAGGGATGTGCCGATGTAGGTTTTTGCCGATGTACCGATACCGATTACTGTTATAACAGAATGCCGATAATTGCCGATATTCACTGCCGATATAACACTAAATAATGATTATTTTGTAAAACATGAAAGTGTGATACAGTTTCTGCTTCCAATGTGCTGCAAGAAAGAAACTTGTATTAAATGTAACCTCATGAAAATATTAAAGAAAATTAAAAAATTTGTAGTACAAAGCTTTTTTCCCTGCAGCCATTTTCCCCAAACCTTACCCCACAAAAAAACTACACGCAGCGAAACATTTTCTGCACAATTGTAAAGATGTAAAAATCTAAATATGTGAAAATATTGATATTAATTAATCAACAGACTAGCACTTTATGATATTAGTTCTAAAATACCAGCAAGCAGCAGTTTTTCTTTATGTATTTGCAAGCCACATTTGTTAAAAAATGTAAGTTAAATGGTTTTTTATATATATACATAACTTCAAAACTGGTGGAGCTAACGACTCCTGGTGTGCACCATTGGAAAGCTGGCGAAAAAGGGTTAAAATGGTGTATTTGAACATCAAAATCAGCCAATATTTAGCGAAGTTATCGTCGTTTTCGTATATATCGAAAAAAGTGCGGCTTATATGATTGATCCAATACGGTGTATCGGCTCATCGGAGGTGGACATCGGCGGTACTGATATACCGGATTGCCTCCGATAACTTCCAATACCGATATGAATCCGATAATCGGCACATCCCTAGTTAAAACGAATTCCGCCTTGACGTCAATTGTTGATAGTTCCAATTAGTTTTCTTGCAAGTGCACTAAAACGTCAGGAACATAGTTTTGCTGTGAATGGTATGGCCATACAATAAGGAAATGACGAACATTAAAGGTGGACAAAGCACGAACATTAAAGACCGTTTGGAAATGTTTATTCTTGCCTAACACCCCCCCCCCCCCCGATTGTTTGCATGTGGCCGGGTTGAAGGGGAAAAAATGGCGTCGTGAGGTTGCTGTCAGGATGCGCGTAATCGTTTCTTCACGTTGCTGTATTTATTCAACCCAGACCTTTGACCTTGATCAGCATGGCTTTCATCATCATCATCTTTTGACTGGTCAGGAGATGAAGTCTTTGAACGTGCCGAAATAGTCGAAGGGATTCCTACAGATCTTCCTGTCGTAATCCCATCATGCTGAGGATGGATGAAGAGCCGTGGACATGTCCGTCTTGTAGTGCTTGATGTTGACGAATTCGTGGAAAAATCGGGGATATAGGGACAAAGACCTCAGTTTTGGCACATTGTACTTCCATCAGAGCATCGTTATACCTTCGACGCTTGTTAGTAGGGATGGGTCGGTTTCATTTTGTTGACTTTGGTTCCGGTTCCGGTTTCGGTTTTCATGCCCACAAAACCGTGGTTTCGGTTTCGGTTTTTGCCATCCTCCCCCAACTAGGTATTTCGAGATTTTTTCCTGTAGCAGTAGTTTTACTAGCGTATAACCCGCTCTTGCTGTCCCTTTCAGCAGCGTCATAGACCATGGGTCTAGCTGTGGCATCATTTTCCTGTATATTTTCTTTTAAAATCACCAAGAGATTTGCTGTGATATACATTGAGAATGATAATTATTAAAAATTCAAAACAACAAATCGATCTTTGATTTTTCGAACACCGTACGTTAAAACCGACTCAAAACCCAAATCGGTTTCGGTTTTCAGTAAAAAACCGAATATTTCTGTTTCGGTTTCAGTTACCGACCCATCCCTACTTGTTAGTGACTAGAGGAATCAAGTTATTGGCCAGTTCTTTTACATCGGTTCTTTTCGCGGTATCCTATTGCCCTATCCTATCGTATATTTATCCTATTATTCATCCTATCGGCAATTGTCACGTTTCGACAGAGATTTAGGAGAGTTTGAAGCCGGATAAACTTTCACAAATACGCGAGTCAGTTTTTGTTTTAGGACTTTTCGCCATAATAAGCCTTAATGGTTGTCGCGTAAACTGAGTAACACGCCCATATCCTTCTTTGTGCAAGACTTATTACGGGAATATCTAATTAATTTAGCCGAAAGAAATCCCCATTGGGGGTGAATGATTTGTGCAGATGCTTAAAGGGCAATTACATCCATTTTGACATGCACGTGATACTTTTGGACCATTTAAACAATAACTAAACACAAGAATTGCGGTAAGAATACGTTACGTACGTCCGATACAACAATATAATTACTGCAACACCAAAACACGACACGGGGGCCGCCATTGTTTTGCTGGAACGCGCAGAAATTAATGCCGACAGATGGTGAGATAGCTCTATTGGGTGTGAGAGCTCAAGCGACCGACGGCCTTACCTGGCCGACAGTTGTAGTGGCCAGCTAAGGCCGTCGGACGCTTGAGCTCTCACACCCAATAGAGCTATCTCATTCGGCTGCGTGTCGAAATCGATGGCTACCATCTGTCGGCATTAATTTCTGCGCGTTCCAGCAAAACAATGGCGGCCCCGTCTCGTATTTTGGTGTTGCAGTAATTATATTGTTGTATCGGACGTACGTAACGTATTCTTACCGCAATTCTTGTGTTTAGTTATTGTTTAAGTGGTCCAAAAGTAACACGTGCATGTCAAAATGGATGTAATTGCCCTTTAAGCTTGAAGGAATAGGAAAACTGTGGGAAAAAGTTCGATTGGAAGGGATCCACCAAACTGAATACCGCAAGAGGAAATACAGTCAGTGGTTTGTTCGTGAAATATATAATGTCAATTTGATAGTGTGGTATTGTTTGACTATAATGAATACCATCTCGGGGCATGATGTGGGTGATTTCAGGGGAATTTCTAAATAATTTGGCACCCATTTATAGGCTGAGAGCTTCGTGAAGATGCTTAAGCTAGGAGGAATAGGAAAATGTTGGGAAGTTCGATTAGAATGGAGCCGCCATTCAGTAAGTCGCGTAAGGTGTATACATAAAATACAAGATGTCAGTTTGACAGTGTAATATTGTTTGTTAAATAAACACCATCTCTGGGCGTGATGTAGGTGATTTCAGGGGAATTTCTAGTTAATTTGGCCGACAGACACACCTTTGGGCTGCGTGCGTTGCGAAGAAGCTTATGCCTCGGAATAGAAAAATTGTGGGAAGTTCGAATGGAAGAGAGCTGCCATTCAGAAAGTCGCATGAGCAAATACAATGGTTTGTACATGAAATATCAGCTGCCAATTTGACAACGTAACATTGTTTGAATCTAAACGTGACGGAAGAGTACTTAAGAGCTCAGAATAGCCTTGTTGAGGTTGCGTCCGACGGGGTTGATTGTTACGTTAGCGGCATTGTTGCAGCTCTTGAACCAAGGATTTGCGCCCGTTCGTCTCTTTGACGACCCCGTCCCGTGTCCAAGGTTTTACGGGGCATAGTTACGCTGCGTTCTTGAGTATGTATAGGGGCGTTGCAAGTGACCGTGTGTTAGTTCTGTTTCTGGTTGTTTTGTCCGTTTGCCTTCTACACTACTTTTGCTGTATTTCCTTTGGCAGGGAGCGGCTCCGAATAAATTCAATTCAATTCCAAGGATTTGGGTGGAAATGTCCGAAAATCATCAATTTCGCAGTGAGTCCGGAGTAATAGTTCAAGAGTTATTGTGATTACAGACAGACCCTAAGACCCAGTGAGAATCTCCTTTACACCGCACCTCTGTTAAAATTATAATTATTCTATAACGGACTTCCAGACGTTCCAGCGTACTGTATGACCCGGGCTGATTCTTCCAACTCTTGAGTGGACGGTCAAATCCTTCGACATCATTGTGCAAACGTCTCGGAAGAAGGCTTTTCTCAAAATCCATTGAGGCAACGGACTCTTCTCAGCTCGCTCTTTCTCTGTGTTGTCCCTCGTCATGTTTAACATATGATTGACGTCACCACTTCGTGACAAGACAAGAGAGCGTAAGCCCTTTTGGAAGCAACGAACAAAGTTTAATGCCCCATCTAAACCAACAGTAAAGTCATAGCATTGCCCAGTGTCACTTGGCATTGTCTGTCTTCGTTTTTTAATGCCCTCCCCGTCTCTCTTAACGACGTGTGTATAGAATTTGCAAAGCAAGTTTTCTTTTCCAATTCGAAAAGTCCTTTTTGGCTTTGCCATATATGCAGAGGCCCCTCGCTGGGTGATGGAGTGCTGATGGGCCGGGATGAAAATGAAGTGTCGTTCTAACATAACAGAGTGGGTTCGTACACAAAGGCTTAACCGTGAAATGGCAATAATTCCATTGTCGAAGGATCTTCGTCCCTAAATCTTGGCATTATAAAGTCTTGGTCGTTTGTTACTGGCTCTCACTCTCTCATATTTATGAATGAAAAAACCAGGTGTAGAACTCGTAAATCCAGCGCAAAAATATTAACTGTTTGTGCACGTATTTTGTGGGGCTATAAAGGGCTGTGACCGAACCGCAGCGTGTACTCAGGAAGTTTCTTTGTAAACAAACGAAACATCCAGACTTAGACTGATGGTAAACCAGCTTTCCCTGCCTGTACACATTTCGCCAAAGATAATACAAATCAAACCAAAACTGGTAGAAAAACCCGCCAAGTTTCCAAAAACGGTCGACCTTTGAAGGTAGTGATATCATTCCACCAGGGAAAGGCCGGGGGAGGGGGGGGGGGGCACAAAACTCGCGGGGTGCCTGGGGACTAGCCATATAGATCGCTTCGCTCACTCCACCGGCGTCGATCCATGCTTCATGCAATTTCTTTTATTCCAAGAGCATCGCAAAATCGATGTACTGATTTTTTTCGACGGAAATCAATTGCAATTGATGCTCACAATTCGTCCGTCACCTTCCTCAGCACGCCTGCATGACCTCACTCATGACGTCATAGCTTTATCAGGAAAAGTTTGTTCAGGCACAATAAACATTGCGTGAACAAACAGCGACATCACGAACAAAAACGTCGTGAGGGTAAAAAAAAAAACTTGGATGTTATTTTTACTGTTTTTTTTTTCTCGCATATTTGAGGATCATAAAATCAAGTAGTCACAAGTAATCAGGTAATCACAAAAATACGCCTAACGGAAGCCCAATTTAATTATCTTTCGTTTGGTCCTACTCCCATCTTTGTAGGTGCCTTGGTTCGAGAGGAGTAGGCCTATACAGTCGCATACACATCATACGTTTTCAATGATGTGGGTTTTAATAGGACGCCGGGTTTTAGGACGATCTTCTTTACTTATTGGAAAAGGTATCGATTGACACGATAAAATAATTACACTATTTAAACAAAAAAGTGACTACATCACGTGTTGTAAAAAAAAAAAAAATTTCGAAAAGGCCTAAACGGGAACAGTCGCGTAACCATGTAGCCTATGACTACACTAAAATTAGTCATTATAAAGGTTCATAATTGGTGAAAGGGGATACTCTCCAAACGCAGGCGAAGCGAGCATACTTTTCAAACTTGGCGGCAAAGAGTATATGATTTCAGAAATTGTCGTCTGTGAAACAGGAGCAGAATTAGGAAACTCAATGAAGCAGGTCACAAACAAACCGGCCTGGACAGATTAAATCCAGTCGGATTACTCCCGCTCGGATTATCACGACGCTATAGCCACTGACCGTAAAATACAGGAACGATAAGACCACAAAAAAAATAGTGTAAAAATACACCTCGTCTATAATAACGTGAACTCGAAGCCACGCTATCAACTACTTATTTTTAAAACTGAAATGTTCTCTGCTCTATAAAAAAAAACACGTGTTTTAAGATACACACATTTTAGACACACGTAAAAAGCGTTTTCAGAAGTTTTGAGCTGAAAAACGCAGAAAAGTGTTTTACAAACAGCACGGTCTGAGTGAGAAGACGTATTCAGGGCTCCCCACCAACCTGGAAAACTCGGGGAATTTAAACCATGTTTGAAACTGAAGTAAAACCCAGGGAATTTTCAACATTTTGCACACAAAAACCTGGAAAACTCGGGGCGGGGGGGTGAAAAAAACCATACGTCAGGTGTAGACCTAAGTGCATTCAACGCATTATGTTAAGAAAAAGCGGTAAACACGGTTCGTACGGGTCCTTGAACACCTGAAAATGTCCTGGAAAATAAAAATGAAATTCCAGGCCTGGTAAAGTCCTTGAAGAACTCGAAAACTCCCTTAATTCCTGGAAATTCCCATAACAGTTTCCATGACAGAAAAAATGTACAAATAACAAAAAAAAAAACTAATTGCAACGTCAGTGTTAATGAGATTTCATATGTTACAAATTGATCTTCTGTATCATTTTATCGTAATTACTAATTTCTGACCCTTGAATTTTCATTGACCAGGCCACCAGTCCTTGAACAGTCCTGGAATTTTAAGGTTACGGGCGAGTACGAAAAAAATATTTTCCTTATACTTCTGTACTGAGCCCTGAAAGTTCATAGAATCGGGTTATTTTTTTGCACTTTGTAAACTGTTAAAATGTGTAAAAAAAACGGTCAAAGTGTCGGGGCTCAAAAACTGGCCGTCTAAACATCATGAAAAGTCCTTCCTAAAATTACGGAAAATAGCCTGGAAATTAACCCAACTACTCTGGAAAAGCCTGGGAAATTTATTCCACTATTTTTTTTTATTTTTTTTGGGGGGGGGGGGTTGCAGACGTGAAATGTATTTAAAATCAAACTCTTAGCATTCAGTTTGCAACATTTTATAAACACATGATTAAAACGAATGACGCGATGGAAGTGTTTAAATAAAACGGTAGTGCTTTTATCTCGGATTAGTGGCGTTTGTTTTACAACACAATATAAACATAAAGCATCTATGTGCTTCTAAAGTATTGCAAATTAAACACCGTTTTATTTTAAGCGTATTTCACGTTTGCAATATAAAAACACTTGTGTTTTGAAAGGTTTCTTTTCATCCTGTTGCTAATTGTAAAACGCTTTTGTCTAAAATCTTTTTCCAGGTGTGTTTAAATGCGTTTATTTCAAAACACTTGTTTTCACCGCGTATGAAGAAATGCCTTCTCAAACGGAAATTACTCTCATTTATCAAATTTTACTCTCAATATGTCGAAATATAGCTAATCAAGAATGCATTTCACACATTGTAAGCCTGTAAAGTTTGAGTGCAGTTGTCTTTCTTAAGTTTGGCCGTCGGTAATATTTCCACAAAAGTCATGTGGTTCGCCAAATCTCACTGCGTGCAATTCACCGGCTCCTAAACCCGCTAGGCAAGCGATCGCCCGATAAAAACCAATCAATTTCCCGCATGGCTGAGCCCACCGTTTTAAATTTTTAATACCAAATCGCGCTTAGTCACATAATAGCAAGCGGCAATGGCTAACCTACAAAACCCGCTTTTAAAGTTCGTGTGATAGCCGTTTTGCCCGCATGTCGCAGAGCGGCCGCCATGTTGGACTCCTGGGACGCGCAGCGACCTCTGGCGTGTGATTACCGTACCAATCCAATGACGCTTCATCACACGTCATTAGATCGCAATTTAATCACGATAATCACTGCGAAATTGCCCGCGCTAATCAAACAACGCGTGTTTGGGATTTGTACATCGTTTGTCGGGGCTTTGTGTATTATCTCAACGCCATTCCCCCGCCCACCCTTGCACGAAGTACCCTCCCCACTCGTTTCATCACTCTCAGCAGCTCCCCCCTTTCCAAGTTGGTGTTCTCCTCATTTAAGCTTTATATGAATGACTCAGGATAAAACAAAAACTCGATCGGAATTTTTGTGCCCTCGATTCCGAGATGAAAGGCTGACGTAGTGTCAACCAAATAGGATGAAATAGTATAAGCACTAACACGTAATAATGCCGCTAAAAATTAATTAAGTACAGGGTTCAGACAAAACCTGGAGAACCTGCAAATCTCAGGGAAAATGAAAATAGATCCAAAATCTCAGGGAAATTTCAGGGAAAACAAGAATTGTTTTGAAAATCAGGGGAAAGACAGGGAAATTTGAAAAAAAAAATGTCCTGTGTCTGATCTGTAAGTTTCATTGAATTAGCAGCTCAGAAACAAAATCCTAGGCTAGCAGCAAATATTTTAATTTGTGCTTTAATATGTTCAAGTATTTAAGATATTACTTCAATAAACCAAATTTTTTCTGGGATGTTGCATTATTTTTTAGTACAAATATTCATAAAAACATTAGCTACTGCCCGTTTCCCTTACTAAAAATCTTGTAAACACCTGGAAATTGCCGTTGGATGCACCTGGAAAATCTGGAAATATCGGGGAAAATGAGAATTAAAAAATGTCTGAACCCTGAAGTAGTTCTCAGGAGTGGTACTAAAAAAATTAATGCAATCGGGCGGGATTTTTTTTTTTTACGTTTTATTCGTGATTTTGCAGATGCGGGCGATGGCATTTTTTTTTTACTACCGAACAAAACGAAATCAGTGGCTTACATTTTGTTGTTGTCGAGTACAATATCTTATGTTTTAATGCTAGGATCAGCGTGCTAAAAGTCTTTCTTTAGATCCAAGTTTTCAGTTGCGACAAGCCTTTGAACGATCCTTAGGTTCGTTTCTAGGCGATCATGGGAATGGAGCAAAGCGCTCATGTGGTCATCGGCTCCAGGTAATGTTTGGTGAACGTGCTGATGCGTGATTGGTTATTTTTCTTTTTAGACAATGTCATAAAGAAACGTTTCATGCACTAAGAAAAAAAAAAACCATGCGTGCGCTTCTGAGAACCACGTAATTAATTTTTAGTGGCCTAATTAAAAATAGAAAGCCAATATAGTGCACATGAAATAACAATTTGCGGCGTTTCGAGGCAATACCCGCGTCGTTGTCAAGCAATAAAAGACATGGCTAAGAAGCCAAAGCCATGTATAACACTTTTTTAAAACTCAAAACCACAATAATAAACAAAACGGGCCTAATGCAGCGTAGAAACTGCCAGTTGGGAATCCGACCTTTCCAAAGAAGTGTCTAAATTGCCTTAATACCTTTTTAGTCTTTTGTAGGCCTACTCTCGACGAAGTTCTTCTGGTTAGCTGCTACTTAACGAAATTAAAACTGCAGGTAAAAATAAATTAGGTCTTAAATTACGTTCCCATAGCAACGTCAAATCTCCGCGCCGTGTGGCATAAATGAATAAGCGTACTCTCGAATCTAACTGTCCATTAGCTGCTATTTACGAAATTAAAACGGCAATAAAAATTAGTCTAAAAGCTGATAATTATACCTAAAATCTAAAATATCCAATCGCTCTCTGATATTATTGAACATGCTTAATTCACTGTAACTGCTTAAAGAAAAACAAAATTGTTGAGGGGTTTTTCATCAAACTGAATTTGATTTGGTTTGGTTGTAGTACTGATTTTGTTTACAGTATTTCTAAAATTCTAACATGTACAACCTAAATCTCGTTTATTAAAGTTAGTGAAAATTCGAGTTCTCAAGAGCTTTAGTGTTGCACTAGACTAAAAATGCAGTATCTGCATCGGCATGTATGTATTTGTGCTGCAGATTCAGATCCAATGTCGATGTTAATTGTGGTCAATCCCCAATTATAGCAATGATGCACAGATTGCGAAATTTCCACTCCCACTTAAACTAATGTGCTGGAGACATTTTACTTGGACAAAGACGTTCACTGCTTCTTGCCGTTTGTTTACAATAACTCTTCTGAAAATCCACTCTGTTTTTTGCAAGGAATCCTTCCCTAGGATTCTGCAATGTACGATCATACTCCACGATTAGAGTGTATACATAATCACAAAGACATGACAAGGAGTAAGTCGCCACTCATAGAAATAATCCCCAATTTGGCGGAAGGATACACATCGTCGCGCGAGAAAACCGGCTACATTCTAAATGGAGAATATCGTATAGCATGGGGTCAGTTTTGCGCACCATTTCATTGATCAATAATTGCGTTCGGTCCAGTTTTCGTTTAATATAGTTACATGGCAGGAAAGGCTCATTTGTATTTACCACAAGGACTCGGCAAAAAACAAACGAATAATTCAACGAAAGAGTAGATAACTTCTTTCGCGTTCCGTCCACCGGCTAACTCGGCCAGAGACATTTGACTAACGATCTGGACTTTAATGCACCAAAGAGCGGGTCCGTCTTTGAAAATCCATCTTCTTAATGCACTTGTCATGGACGGTACTTTGTCGGCGCGGAGACTCATTCCGATGCATCTGACCTCTGTATTACGCTGCTGTGAACCATTTTCTCACTCACTGACCTCTACATCATAACCAGAGGCCACACACAAATTGTAATAATGGTCTTTCCCGGCCCCAAGAACACTCTCTGAGCTTTATACTTTCTTTTTGTCACATCTAGAGGTGTCATCCAAAGTGGTCTTGTATCGAGTTTCGCCATGCTACGGCCGGGCTACTTAATTACAGCCTTGCAACCGCTGGACGGCAATACCTACTCATTATCCTCTGTCCTTTTTCCAGTTTTTAATCCAGTTTTTTTTGCCTCCCTTCCCAAGTGGTCCTCCAACTTTTCCCTCTTACATCACGCGAGCAGGACGTAACGTAGAATTAGGGAGACCATCTTGGCGAGGTTTCCACGGACGATGCAGACGAATCGCAAGGCTGGCATTCGCGGGTTATTCCATTCGTTATTCCATCTTAAGACAAGAGACTGGTTTGAAGACTATAAAAATAGCATTATTGTGTGCGCCGTGCATATTGAGTCCTGTGGGTATTTTATTACCGGCTACGTCTTCCTGATGGGGCCGGCTTTAATAGACGTCCGCCATTGTTTTTGTAACCATCTTGGATATCAACAAGGCACTCTGCTACTAAAAACGTACAATCGATTATCTGTGTTCGTTCTGCGGAGAACTCAAGATAGGTCGCGGACACTATAGTGTATTGGCAAGATTGAACTGGCATTTATTTAGTGTGCATTTGTATTTGTTTTCTCGTTTAATCCGTTGTTTTGATTTGTTTTACTTTATAGTTTGTTGCAGTCAATCCCACCTGCGGCTCCGTTATAACCTGGAAATAATTTTTTTTTAAATGTTTTTCCACAGTTACGGAGTGCCAGTTAAGAAGTAACCCTTTACGGATCATGGAATGATTATCGTCCCACTGGATTAATTATCTAATTACCTACTAATAAATATTACTTATTTCTTAATGTAGGTCCGTAACCCGAAATCATCAATACTCACTCAATGGCGCATCAGCAAACGAAAGGGAAAAAAAATTCTTGACAGGTTTATTCATTTTTCTTCATTAGGGCAAAATCCAAGAATGGCGGCCGGTCCTTACGTGAAAAATTGGACCAGATCGGCTTGAATTTGCCGGCAGGGCGCCGGAAGGCTGCCAACGTTACGTTGCTTACGTCACTAGTTGAAGGTAAGCTTATGGGCACACGTGAACTTACCGGTGCCTTTTTTTTCTTTTTTTCTTTTTCTCTGACTGCCCAGGGCCAAATCCAAGAGTGGGGGGCGACTCCTTCGCGATCAATTGGACAGAATTGGCTTCAATCTGCCGGCTGGTCGGCGTAAGACGGCCAACGTCACTTTGTTGACGTCATTTGTAGAAGGTAAGGCCAATCTCCAATCAGATCTCACTTTTACGAATTGTTGGCCAATGGGAGCCAAGAACGGGCTTCAAGCCCGGGATTGATAAACATGGCCGCCAAATTTTTCGTGCCTTGTGCATTTTGATGTGTCAAGGAGCAATTTCACCAGTTTTCACTTCTATGTTCTCTGTTATTGGCCTTTTTTTGCACTGTTAGACACGAAAAGAAGGTTCAAATCTTTATTTACGTGATTTAAATCGGTTCCTAGACGATTTTAAGCAATCAACAGCACTTCAGTTTTTTGTTAAATATTTTAATTTTTATGTATTTAAAACTTAAGATTTTAAAAAGCATATCAAATTTAATTTGTTGTGTGTGTTGTCTAAAAATGTTCTTTTAGAAATTAATACTTATAAATTAATTCATGGCCGCTTAATAAAAAGTAGCAGCCAAAAATCAGTTCATCCAGAGGACCTCATACGTTCTTTGCGTAAAAGAGCTTTAAATAGCGCCGTGGTTTCAGATAAACAATTGAAAATCGTTGAAATTGTTCCTTTGTGTTCAATGCACGAAATATGTGTTAAGATTGCAATTCACCTCGAAGCACAAGACTTTTAAATTATTATTTTTTCATAACAGATTCGTCTTTAATTCGTAAGTATTTAAAACGGTATATTATAACTAAATACTTGACTTCAAGGTGGAGTGTTATTTGTTAAGTTATGGTTCTTCAGCTGGGTGTTGGAGGTTTGGGCCTGGGCTGTCGGAGTTAAGAGTCATTCATTGTATGACATGGTTATTGTCTTAATTCACTAGAAAGAACACTAATTTATCATCACTAACACTAACTCGAGTACCCAAAGCCGTCGTCACACTACACAATTTTTTTTGCACACAACCATAATGTATGACCAAACATTAATTAGTGGTTATTGCCCGTCCAGATACTTTTGTATGACGCTGAAATCGATAAAAGGTAAGTTTAAGTTTTTAAAAACGCACATTTTCTCTTACTAACACTTATATAACATTTATTTAGAATTGTTAAAAGAAAACTACAGCCTCAAGGAAAGCTACTTTGATGTTTAAAAGAGATATAGTGAAACGTAGTCTCCGCAAAATACATGTTGATTGACACACACACACACACACGCACACACTAAGACTGCCTTTACATCAGTGACAACACTGCAGGAGAACTATACCACACACCATGGTTGTTTGCTGTGACGTGCATATCACGTGACTGAGCTAGTCCAATCAGACGGCCCAACAGCCGTTGTACTCGTTCGTCATTGGCTAACTCATGGTGATGTCACAGCAAACAGCCATTGCGCATGGTTTAGGGTTGACAGCTATCATTCTCCCCCCGCACCCCCACCTCTTCCCCACCTTCCCCAATAACATTTTTCCGTGCCCCCACCCCAGTTGCATCAGTTTTTCCAACGAATTGAGTTCTCCAACAAACGATACGTCGTCGAAGGTTTTTCAGTAAGGCAAGAATAAGAGCCACAAAGTTTTCCTGGGAGAGAAAATTTTCGATTAAAAATTTGGGGTTTACGATAAATAAAAATTTATGAGTTAGGGGTATTTGTATTGACAAGAATTGATAGGGTTGGGGAGGAGAATTTGTGACTGAGACTCCATACTGAAACGTCCTAGATCCATTCCAATTAGTTCCGTCTGAGTTTATAGATGGCGCCACGAGTTTTATGTGGGAATTTCTACTCAGTTTTTAGCTAAAATTAAACTAAACTAAAAGAAACTAGCTTATATTTAATTATTATTTAGCCTAGCTTAGTTGTAATTTAGTTAACTTTAGATTTGGGCTAAAAATTAGGCACAAATTCCCCGATAGAACACGTGGCGCCCTCTGAAAACTCGGACTGAACTAATGGGGACGAATCGAACGTGTTTCAATAACTTTTTAGAGTTACAAATTCTCCTCCCAAATCCTATAAATTCTTGCTTGTACTGTACCTAATATGGCTGCCTGCATAAAATCAAGCTGCTCTTACCCATCCAAGTCAAACTGGTTCAAAACAGCTATGATGCCCTGTTCAGTTTCCTAGCAAAAAATGTGGCATGGTTTTGCAGTGGTTTTCAAGACTTTTTGGTAAAACTGGGCCGTATTGCCATGGTCCAACTGTGAGAAAAACTCGGCCATAACTAATGTATAATTTTAACTGGATCATGCTGTAGTCAAGGTAACACGTTAGATGCACTGCTGCGATCATATTTTATTATAGTTCAAACATGAAACATGATCCTTTTAAACTAAGGTTATAGCACCTATTTCTTCAGAGTTATGCTTTTCTTTGAAAAATGGTTACCGTGGTAAGACTGTCCAACTTTCCCAGGATTGAAACCATAGTAAAACTATAGAAAAATGTGGGGGGGGGAAATTAAAAGCAGGTATGCGAAAAATATGGAAAAAAGTGATAAGTATATAGGTATGCGAAAAGTATGGAAAAAGTGAAAAGCAGGTATGCGAAAAATATGGAAAAAGTGAAAAGTAGGTACGTACCTGCGACAAAATCTCTGATATTAAGTGAAATCGGTTAGCATACTTTAGGAATTTTTTTAATTCTTTTTTGTGGAATAGAGTTAAAAAAGTCGTGTTGTAATAACTCTCTTAACGTGTCCTTTAAAAGATGTAAAAAAAAAAACCTTCAGATCTATTTTCCTTCTTTTTCACACCCAGATTGATTAATTCTCATCCTTAATTAAACTGCTAAGAAAGAAAGGAAAGACCTCCAAAAAAATTAAACCAATTAGGAAAAAAAAAATACTCTGCGTACAATCAAAGTTGTTCATGTTATATACACCGTTGCAAAAAGCGAAGACGAAACACTCGAATTTGAAATTGCTCATCCTGGAAATCGAGACGAAGATGATGAGTCATAAGGGGGGATACGCGATCCGAATTTTTCTCTAGAGAAAATAAAACAGGTCCACTTAGAAGCTGTAAAGGAAGAGTGGAGTAAGAGAAAAAAATGGACTTAAAGAGCAAAAACGTTGTTAATATACATTCATGTTTCTCTTGTGTTCCTATTGTGATGATTAGATGGCAAAGGGGGGTGGGAGGGGGGGGGTTAGAATGTGATGGGCAAACTGATTAGGCCTAATTCCTATGACCCTCCGTCTGTTGGCGCGGTTGTACCTAGTTAGCGATACCTAACCCCAGATCCTTAGGGACCTTCAGACTATAGTAACAGATGGACTGTGGCTCGCTTGGCCAGCCAGTTCACCCTGTTACAGCGGCGGGTTAGTCAAATAACTAAAATTTTCGTGACAGAGGTCATAGTTGTCAAGGACGCAGTTTTATGAGACAACGTGGCGTCTTGGCGAATTTAGCCTCGTGTTTTAACTTCTGCTATAGTTTGTTCCACATTATGCTTTCAGAAAACTGACTGTATGATGCCACGTTTCCTTGCACTATGAATGCAAAAACTTGTGAATATCACACTTGTAGACTCTACACAGTTACTGTTACAGTCTACGAGTGGGATATTTACATGTTTTTTTGTACTCGTAGTGGCAGGAAACGTGGCGTCATACAGTCAGTTTTCTGAAAGCATGATGTGGAACAAACTATAGCCTACATTACCAGCTCTCAGAGGACTGAAACTCTTGAACGGTTTCTTTCAAGGTTTCTTTCAAATGTTATTTTGAAAGCATAATATGTCTTGAAGATTCCTTGGATAGAAGACTACCTGTGTGTTTGTTTCCACCATCTTTAGTAGTTTGGGTGAAAACAGGATGGATTTTTTGATGGAGTAGCAGTTTATTCCATAAGTGTAGTGGTTTTGGATCCTGTGCATTTTTTCCGCTGTCCATTCTTATATTGGAAGTACTAAGATAGTTTGTCAATTTGGTGAAAAGTACAGTTTGACGATTATTTGTAGCTTGTTTCTATTCCTTTGATAAAAAATTCGTTAGTTTTGGGTAGGGTTTCAGGAAACAATCAAAGCTACACTTGTTGCAGAATTTGGGACTGTGTTCAACTGTGCTACTGTGCATATAGGCATTGGTTACTTCTCTCTGTCTTGTGGAATCAATTTTGAGCACATTTCCTTTTTAATACGTACGGTAGTAACTGAGAAATTTACCCAATTAAAAAAAAATCAATAAATAGAGAAGCTGTACCATTTAATTATTTTGTGCTAAGTAGTAAATAGGTACATGTAAAATTTGCTGATTTACTGTAAATAATTCGTCTTAATTGATACACCGTCTGCCTTTAATGCCGGTTAAGCATTTAATGTCGTGGATGGGTACTCGACAGACATTTAAATGGATTCGGTTGATATCGATGTTAATGCCGAGTGGATGAGCTTGACAAAACTAAACACTTTTTAAATTGTCCGCATATTTCTTTTGTTAGATGCATTGTTACTACACGTACGTGTAAAGGAAGTTTCAGTCTAGATCCAGGGGCGCATTCCTAAATTTCTAATCAAGGATTACCTGTGGGAATCTTGATAATCCTTATTCTACTGAAGTCAGCAGTGGAAATCTCGATAATCTCCATTCTGTTGAAGGCTGTAGTGGAAATCTCTGAGGCTTGGGGCGATGGACGACTGATAACGGTGGTGTTTTAATTTGTAAGGACCTTCAACAGTAATTGGCGGATGCACTGACGTCACAGAATTTTCCTGCAAACTGGAAACTACAACAATGTTCTATAAAATCGGCCACATGCGGGGACTGCCCTATAGTTAAAATAAAGAAAATAACAAAATAAATTTAATACAAATTTAATTTAGCAAATAGCTAAACTTAATTCTTTGCAATTTGTAGTTATAGTTAACCTTTATTTTTCGTTAAGGCTCGTTTATGCAACGACAGTTTTCTCGCTCACTAGCTTTTACTTGATCAATACTAAATCTGGTGGATGCTTCTCGCCTTTGCCGGAGTATGTGGCTTACGAGTTGTCTATGCTTATTGGTAGCCATGGCAACGACGGAGACGCAAATCTTCTCCTCGTGCCTCGTGACACGATGCTTGCAACATTTGAGCCTCGATTTATGACAACAAGAAAACAATTTTTACCGCAGTGCAAGACGGCGGACTATTTTTTTGTATGCCGGCATTCGATGGTTTGTCTTCGATTCGATAGCCACGAAAGGGACGCCGTGTTGGATTTTAATTCTCGCTGCGAGAAGCTATTTGTTCTACCGACGTTTCATCATTGCTAAGAGGCTGTACTTGAGGGAGAATAGCATGTTTTGGAAATAGCTTGAAATGACAACAATCTTGTAACGCAATGTTTAAAATTACTGTAGCACTTTGTTCTTTATCTGTGTTGTTATTTATTATTATAATACATACAATTTTTTATCTATTACCGCATTCATTTATACTTTGTTCCACATTATGCTTGCAGAAAACTGACGGTATGACGCCGCGTTTCCTTCCACTACGAGTGCAAAAAACACGTAAATATCCCACTCGTATTCTCTAACAATAAATGTGTAGAGTCTACAAGTGCTATATATACAAGTTTTTGACTCCTAGTGCAAAAAAACGTGGCATCATACCGTCAGTTTCCTGCAAACATAATGTGGAACAAACTATAGTAGCAACGGGAAACTAATAATAAATAAATAACGGTTGACTAGCAAATAGCTTTCGGCGAGCGAGAAGGCCTTTTTGCATAAACACGTCCTTACCCTTGCTGAAGTTTTATTGGTTTCGGCCAGGGATGCACAAGTTTGCTGCATATACTTAACATAAACAATAGAAGTCAGGGTAACGGTGCTACTGACGCTCTCTATCTGGGATACAAGGTGAAGCATCACTTTTTTTCCCGTTGCGTATGTGTAGTCGTCTAAGCCGCAACAAATCTGTGGGTCATTTTAAATGGCTTTCGCGGCGGTCATGTCAAGCTCAACTGTTCCCGGATTTGTTTCCACCCTGACCACCAATGTTCTCGAAATTCAGTGTATAGGCCTGGACCTGGCTGTGACAGGTGCTAACTAGGGTCTGTCTGTTCGCCAGTCAGCTAGCATCGTTGGCATCTTCGTGGCTGGCTTGGTTCTTAGCCATCGCGTGCTCCATCCTGTCAACATGGCGGCGCCCAGAGGAGATTCTGCACGCGAACCTCAGGTGTGTCCGACATTCTTCCCAGGGCTGGTTTTAAGGTTCGTCACGTTGCTTGTATGCAGCTGTTAGACGTTCGTGCAAGTGGACAAGGGTCTTGATGCGTTATAAGTGTGGTTATAGTCCTGGTGCGTCAGAAGTCCTTATAGGGACAACAGTGGTGGTACAAAACTACTGGGCAGAGGCTGGTGAATAACCTGGCCTGGTGGGTGTACAAGTGTCAGTGTAAAACATGTCACGATGAGTGCGTCAGACAGAATTTGATTAGCTAATTTGCTAAATTTTGTAGCAGTACGTAGTAGAAACGTGCGAATGTATTTTTAGAAAGGTATTCGTACAGTAATTTTTTTTATCAATGAAATACCATTATTGTAGTCTTAGTATCATTGGGTTTGGGCCACTGGCTCTTTTTCTCACATAGTTCAAAGATAACATCTGTAGTTTTAATTTCTTTTTTATCAATATTTGTTACTAGTGGCATACTGCAGGGATCTGTCTTTGGCCCCATTCTTTTGTTAGTTTTTGTTGCTGATTCAAATGTACTTGATATAGTAAAGTAAAATTCCGAAGTAAGACTCGGTCAAAAGTTAGCTGTAGTTTGTTCATTATGGTTGAACTGTGAAAGAAATCAGTCAGTATTGTTTAGTCCAAACCAAATATATGTATATATTATCACATATCATCCAATCAGGCCAAGTCCAGGGTACAATCTTACTGATGACTGGCCAAGCGGAAAAGATAGCAGCAAACGTTGAAGTTACAACCTTTGAAGTTAAGCTTGGTGGTTAAATATATCTTTTTAATCATATTTGAACCACATCTGATATGTTTTGCTGTTGTAGAGGACGGCAAACCTGGAGATTTACACCAGAAACCTCTAATCAGCACTGAACATCAAAAGGTTGTCCAGAAATAGACTAGCGCATATCCCATAGCTGCTGAAAAAAAAGCTTGGTTGTCTCTCAAACAACCATAAATTAGCTGATCTGGAAGGAGTATCGCTATAGGGTCCGCTTTCCATTTATCTGTCTGATCTGCTTACGTGAAGCAGGTATAGACTAAGGTCTGACAGCGATCGGTAGAGATCTGTAACTGGTCAGAGTCTGATTAAAAAGTGTTGCCAGACAATCACTGATCTTGTAAACCAATTTCTGATCACTTGTTTTACAAATGCCAAAAAGCACAAATGCACCAAGTAAATACTGCAGCCAAATAATTCTGCACCTTTAGCGTAACAGTCGTTTCAGTTTGTAAATTTTTGCAGTTTTGAGGGTCAAAATTAGTGGTAACTTTTTGGCCCATCAGGCTTGGTATCCTTTTGGCCGGACAAAGGTTTATCGGTAATATTAATAATTTTTATAAACTTGAAAGTAACACCTGAAAGTATAGATAATCAACAGAAAGCGGCGAATGCAACTGTACCATAAAGGGCTAGATTTCGGCACTAACCGCATTCTTTCACCTAGCCTTAGACAGACACCAAAGAGAGGGACCAAGTTATGAGTTGAACAAGTGACGGAATGATTCAACTTTGAGAGCACCAAGGACTAGTTTTAATGGCTTCGGGCATATTATTTCAAAACTTCATGCTCTGCATCAAAAATGGCGATTGGTACTTAATAGTACGACAGCACGGGGGGGGGGGGGTGATACTTAGTGGTGCGTCGGTCGACAGCTACGTCATTAGCGCTAACCTCCGTCACAGTGCAGTGGTCCTGGTTGCCATTGGACAACGAGGGGGCGTGATGAAAGGCCGGCCATAACTGAATCTTGTTGTATTATTCAACACTGCAATACCAGTTGATCACCATTGTGTACTGTCCAAGTGTCCATTCCAATCCTACGGTTCAGTTTCCAAGATTTCCTTGGCATTTAGCCTCCAGTTAGATAAGGTATTGCTGAAATCAAACAAGTATTGGGAGAGTTGGGTAGGCAGCAATAGATGGTAGCCCTCTGATTGGGCAAAAAACTTGAAAGGCATGTAACAATATCAGCATTTAATTTTCGTCACTATTTTTTGGTGTTTTGGTCGGGTACAGGCTTAGTTTGCTTGGGTTTCCCCACCTTGTAATTTTAGATTTTGTGTACATATTGTGAACAAAGGACTAAAATACAGTGTCGAAAATTAAATGATGCCATTGTTACATGCCTTCCAAGTTTTTTGCCCTGTCAGAGGACCCCATCTTTTGCTGAGGTATTGCTGTTTCAAAATTTCTTCTTGCTTTCTCAGTGGCCTACCGACATCCGCGATTCTTTTTACAACCTTCCCACCCCCCACAACTACCTGACGCCAATGCAGAAACGCTTTATTAGCTTAGCCCAAAAACAAAAAGGAAAAAAGTCAGCCAAGAAAAATACTCCAAGCCATTAAGACAACGCAAAAAGATTTATGAGAATTAGTTAATGAAGCCGTGTCTTAAAAAGCTTTGATTAACTCATCTTCTGTCGGGATGACTGGATGAATAACTATCTCGACAAATGGCTGCCTGGATGATGCATTGTGGGACTGACAGTTGACGGACGATATCTGACTTGAGCTTTTGCACCAAGTCGCAAGATTGCGTGCGTTTTGGGTTTTTTGGTTGTTAATCTTTCTGGAGTTAAGTGAAGGTGTTTTTTTTTTTCTTTTTCTTATTTCTTTTGCGAGTTTTGTTGGAAGTAAGCAAAGTCACGACATCTGCCGCTTGATGCAAATGAAGCTAGCAGAGAAAGATTCATGAGATCTTGAATGCTTTTGAGGGAAACTTTCGCCGTCCTTTAGTCCCTTTAGCCTCCGGTCTTGGTAGAAGTGGAAGGTTAATGCAGAAGTTCAGGGGGTCACTTCGTCATTGGTGATGTTATTCTGAGAGTTAACTTGGCAATAATTCTTTGAAGGTTGGGGTCAAAGTGTTCTACCTTTCCTACTTTTTAGAAAAAATTTCTTAAAGGGGAGACGGGGGGGGGGATCGACTACTGGTAACGATGCTGGGGAGGGGTGGGGTGACCAATTGATGACGTACGCACCGCTACTCCAATAAAAGGATGAAATTACACACAAAAAAGGTCCTAAGAAAAACAGGATAACACTCCCTCCTGGTGAGGGGGAGGGTAAAGTTAGAAATGACGTAATACTGGAGGGGGATTGAGCAATTGATGACGATGGGGGAGGGGGAAGGCGAACCAATTTCTTGATGACGTAATACTTGAACGTTCCCTAAAGGCTACCTATTTTGTATTTTATTTAAAACATTTTTAGGGATTGGAAAAAACGAACCATCTTATTTTGAGTGTTCAGAATCACAACAGTCAAAAATCGCTTATAATAAAAGGATTTTTTCAAATTTTCGATAGGTTATTGACTGCTGTCTTCTTCAGGCATTCATTCAACGTCCACTACTAAAATTACATAATATCAGTGCGTGCTTGTTTTTAGTGCTGGTACTGTTTGAATCGACGCGAGTTGGATCGTAGCCTCCAGAAGTGACTGGCTAGCGTCCATATTTTTTTCTGTGCCACATTTTTGTAGAACGGTCTTGGACTCCCTACCAATGAGGTTTGAAATAGACGGATTTGAGAAAATAATCGAAAATTTGCATATACGAAGTTGTATTTGTTGTTCTTGCGAGTATTAGCAAGTTTTTGACTGCTGTCGTTAGGGCTGTTTAGTAGGTGTCTCGTGCTCTTGTCGATTGTGGCACGTAACAGATCCTTTGGTTTTTTCGATAGGAATTACCTAGCAAAAGTGTGCCTCTCGCCTTCGCCCATGGCTTTTCCAATTCCAAAGCTAAGATTTGTTAAACCTTCATAACAAACTCATAATTCACGGAGTTGACGGACATCAGGTGACAGGGATTAGAACCAATCAACCCCGGAACTACTGTATGCACCCATGACGTCAGTGCCATTTTTTCCAGGCCACTATCGGCGTCTGTTGACTTTTATCCTTTCGTTGTATAGTATTTGGGGGCGTTTAAGTATTACGTCAAGAAATTGACCATTTTCAAACCCCTCCCCCCCCCCCCCCCGGTCATCAATCGTCATTAATTGTTCAACCTTCCCCTCCAGTATTACGTCACTTCTAACTTTACCCCTCCCCCCCAACAGAGGATGTTTACCCTGTATATCGACAGTTTTTCTGAAGACTTTTTCCGTATTTCCACCCCTTTTACCGGGATAACGGTGTTTACGTCATCAAATGGCCACCCCCTACATCCTCGTCATCAATCAGCGGACCCCCCCCCCCCCCCCTTCCTGATGACGTAATACTTTTGAACGTCCCCTTTGTGTGTTTTGGTTGAATGAACAGTTCGATCCTGTTTAACCGTGGATTTACACGATCTTGGCAGTAATCGCTACTCCGGCAACTTCTTTCTCCTTTAATTTCCCAAACGGAAGAAGGCCAACTGTTGCAAATCGGGTCGAAAATGTGGGTGGGCAGTGTAGTGGGTGTCGTATTGCCCCCGGAACGCCAGTTGGCAACCGACCAAGCTTCGTTGGCCACCTGTTGACAACGAGACATTCCAAGGTAAACAGACATAGGCTACATCACTTCCGGTCTGGATCGGTGAGCTAAGCGTCCAAGAGAATCGCACACGCACAAGAAAAATCCGGAAACGTTTTTAAAGGTGTCGAGCTACCTGCCAAACTCTGCAGCGTACGTATGTTGCACAATTAAGTTGATATTGAGAAAAATCCAGACTTTCCAAAGCTACACCCGTAATGGAGGATCAAGCCAACACGATAGCAGCGCCGCCATTGTTCGGACTGGTGAATATGGTGGCAAATATTCGAAGTAATGAGGACTTCATTCCTGTCACTAGACGTATTTTTTAAAAGTTTTTTGAAAGTTCAGGTTGGAGTGAGGCGGTTATCTACCTTAGTTGGAGAATTTTTTTTTACTACAAAATGCACTAGGTTATGACGAATTTTAGAAAAGCGTTGAGTTTTACCAGGAGCGACATAAAGTACTAGTTTCCAACATAATTCTCTCGATGTTGCACCGTTCGTACTGGGTCCACACCCCACGTGGACAGTTGGCGAACTAGTGTTCGTTTCAAATTGTGTGCTGGTTAGTACACGGCCTTGAATTCCTTGAGCCATAAATTTGAAAACCGACAACTCACGACTTGAAAAACCTTGAAAATTGGAATTTCTGTTGTCGGGGCCGTGAAATGGCCTTGAATTTTCTGAGTGTACCTTGTTTGGAATGAGGTAATATTAAATTAGGTACAGGGCCTAACATTAAATAAACAAATACAAATAGTTGGTCAGGTAATCCATTTGTTCGGTGAACGATCCTCCATTGGATTAGACTGGAGACGGAAAGGGAAAGGGGCCGTGCCGTGCAGGGAATGCGTGATAGAAGGGGCTGGTGTGCGAGTGTAGTTCCGTTTTATTTGCTGTATTTCCTTCTCCTCCAGAGAGGGCAATAATTATTCGCACAAAAAGTCAAAGAAACGCTTTAAAAAAATCGTCCTTTTCAACTAAACAATTTTGGTAAAAGCAGTTCTTAAAGACTTTTTTTTGCAATTGTAATACCAAAGTAAACATGAGCCTCAGCGTTTAAAATACTTGTTCACGTTGTTTGAGGGATTAGCTCCGGCAAAATAGGAATGTAAAAGTAATTTCGCGAATGACTGTGGAAAGATTCTTGAAATTGGCTGTAAACTCGTCTTGAAAAGGCGTGGAAAATGGTTTCATCTGTTACGTACGAACCCAGTTTGTGGAAAACGTACGTTAAAATTGACGCTTTGTAGGTTTTTAACCTAATAAATAAGTGTAAAAAATATCCCTTGTGCTGCGCGTAGTCAACGTATGTGCGAATTCGCAAGAATGAGCGTTTAAACGAACTTAAAAGTAAGAATGGCAGTTTGTTTCTCGAGCCAAGGCCCACTGAAGTAATTGGGTGTGTTGCTTCTTTTGCTCTACACTCGCAGCCTCTTAGCATTGTTTTTGTAAAATAAGATTTTGGCAATGGTAAATCTACTAATTGGTTTGGAGCCAGGAGCTGAAACCTGCCGCTTCTTCCCCAGACGGCCTTGTGCAAACGGTAAACCGCAAATCAAGAATTACAACATGGATCGTGTATGGCCTTGGTTTGCTCTTGGTTTTACGTAATGCCTGCGCAGTAGGCAAATGCGTTGGTACATGGATACACAGAGATTGTGCTACTGGTTAAAAAAAAAAAACTGTCAAACTTTTTATTTCCGTATATTGGTTGTGTCCTTTTGATACAATCTTTGTTGTGTCCGTTTGGTGTATGACCGTTTCGCCGAATTTTAATCGGTGTCTTAATTTTCGGCGAAACGGGAATTTCCGTTTCGCCGAATGTTTCTTTTTTTTCTCGCTGCAGCTAAACATAAATAAATACGGGATGTAAACCTAATTACGTTGCCTGTCCCGTTTATAACGGCTAAACATATAACATCAGAAACCGCAACTAACACAAATTCCTTCCAATTAGGAATGCATCTCTAACTTCTCCAACGTCAAATTTGTAAGACTATTTTGACTCGGCGAAACAGGAATTCCCCTTTCGCCGAATTTTAATCAGAGCTTAATTTTTGATGAAACGGGAATCGACAAAACAGGTGTACACCGTTGGTTAAACTTTTGACGCCAACCATTCCACGTATAAACAGGTGTTGGAACATTGACGTGCGTTTGAATGAACACAATCTTCGAAACCAATGTAAAAAAAAAACGTACATTAATACATTTACCAGTTTAGTGACAATGTACATTTTTGGAGATAAGCCCTGTAAATAATGAACAGTGATAATCTTAATGCATGGATAGTGATAATCTTAATGTAGTGCGTCTAATCCGCTCAAACGGAGAAATCCTTTGCGGAGATTTGATTAATCTGTTGGACACCACACGGCGCTGTTTACGAATTATGACTTCCGGCGCTTTGGCTCGTCGACTATCTAATTAGGGAACACGTGAAACCGTCGGTTTTTTTCTTCCTTTTTTCTTTTTTTTTCCCGTCTTTAGTTTTATTGGAGTACCGTAGTCGTTTAGTTCCCGAGTTCTATGAACCGTAACGCTCCTACAAAAAAAAATACTTCACCATTAATAGTTGTAGGATTTTTAAGGGTAACATGCGGCAACAGTTGTGTAAAATATGTAGCCTGTGAACTTTTAGAAGTTTGTGCGGTTCTGCGTACAAAAATGAAAATCTAGCATTGCTCAAACTAATCGGTAGTTGGCACAAAATGGTCGATACCACCGGTAATTTATCACTTGTGGTATTATCCGATGCAGTTTTTGCCCCAGTCCATTCAAATTGCTTTCATCGCGTGGTAATGCCCGTTTTTAATACCACCCCAGCCTGTGTTAATTGCCCAGTGATAATTTTTCGCGATATCTCGTTGCATTCCCAAGCCGATAAAAACACCTTGTACTCACTCCTGGAGGTTGTGATAAGTAATGATATAAAGTTGTTTAGCATTATTTATGTAATCTAAGGATCTGATTTATTTGGGTTTTTTTCTTCTTATTAATTGTATGCATGCACAAGAGGGTATTCATAATGGATGTAATTATGTTTAACATTTAGGCCCTTATTGATGGCGGCCCATAACCAGGGATGGCAGTTTTTTTTGCCATCAAGTGGTTAAAACCGGTTTTTACCACTTTGCCCCTTTGGCTAAAAAAAGCGGCAAAAATCTACTTGAAGTCGAATAAAAAAAAAGTGTGCCCTACAATAGGCAAATATTGGCAAATTATAAAAGCTCCCCTTGAGAACGTCAATTCATATTCACTTATTTACTTTCATATGCTTAATTTCACAGTAAAAGATATTCTCCTCACAATATCTACGTGAATTTACGCAACTGACTGTCGCGAGAACAATATTGTGAGAAGAATATCTTTTATTGTGAAAAAGCGTATGAAGCAGCTTGCTGGTTTTTGCTGGTTTTAACCGGTAATAACTAGCAAAAATCCGTTTTTTGGGCCATGTTTTGCCACTGTCTTGGTAAAAAGTGGTTTTTGCCGGTAAAACCCAACCCTGCCCATAATGAGTTTCCGTCCTTACGGGTTTTTTTTCGAATAGCTCGGCTCACAGAGGTCTCACGGACTTGTGGTTGGGCTTAAAAAGTTTAAAACGGAACAGCACGTGAGTGAATAAACCAAAATTTTAATGCAACTGTAAGAATATATGAAATGGTTGCGATTCCAACTAGTTGGATGATGATTTAATTTTGCTTTGGTCTGGGTTAAAAATGGAATTTTAATAATTGTTTTCCAATGAGAGCAACGGTAACCTAGAAATTGAGACGATAAAAATTATTCGGTGTGATATTTTAACTCTGTATAACGTACAGAGTTTAAGCAATATACAGATGCTGCAAACCTATTCTCGTTGCTTTTTGGACTTAAATGTTAGATATCCTGAGCGGGAATTAATCTCTAGACCTTTAAGCCAAACCCCGAAGTCTACTGCTAAGTCATACGGATACGGCTTAGCGTTACGACTCTATGGCCGTTGGTCACGAAGGCGAAGGTTCTGTTCCCGCTTAGGCAGTATGACATTTAAATCCAGAAAGCAACGGAAATAGGGTTGCACCTCTTTATTTATTTATTTATTTATCACTTATCGAGTCATTTGGTTTTACATTCTGTTTAACAAAAGTATAGCTTCATTTAAGCTAGTACTTTGTGAGCTATGTAGCGCCATTTTAAACTTGAGTATTTTGGTAGTGGTGTAAACCACGGGCCAAGGCTGTTTGCCATGACGCACGTAACACGTGACTGGGCTAGTCCAATCAGACAGCCGAAGATCCGATGTTCTCGTTCGTCATTGGCTAACTCATGATGACATCACTGCAAACAGCCGTAGCTCGTAGCATGGTATTTCGTCATTTGCCAAACATTAAATAAGGCAGGGCCTATTTACGTAACGACGCGCCCAACATGGCGGCGGTTTTGGCTCTTTCGACTCACAACGAAAACTGTCAATAATTCTGGTTCAGAAGCGACTAGGAAAATTTCGTCAGGAGGAATTCTTTATCTTATTGTCGCGGATTATAAGACTTAAAGCATTTACTGAAACGACGTCTGATTCAGCTAATCCAGGAAAAGTCGTTACCATAGCAACGACACCGTTGCCATCGCGATTAAATTCTATAGCTGCGAGAATACAGAGGCGAGTCCGTGCGTAAATGCGCCCTAAGTGTAAGAAGCGTTTTGATTAGTCGGTCCGCCTTAAACTTTTTAATCTAATGTTTGATGACCGACTTACTTTTCTTTCAAAAACAAAAGTGAGGGCATTTTCTTACAATGTCTTAAAAATCATCCAGGAGTGTTACGTGAAACACTATAGTCGAATTTTGTGTACAGACCTCCCACTTGCTAAACGTCTCGCATCACTGAACACCATGAAAGTATAAACGCAAAAACTCAACCCTGAGCTCAACTTTTCAAGGATGAGGATTTTTTTTTCCTTCTGTACTCAGTGCAGCTTCAAACTTTAAAGGCTTCGGCAAAATCATCACGTTATTGGGAAAAGGTTTTCTTCACTAGTATTTCCGGTGAGAAAAGATTCTCTTTCGCAGTAGCATACTTCTGGTGGGAATAGGTAACCTTCCCCAGTATTTCCGGTGAGAAAATGATCTTTCCTAGTAGCCTATTTCTGGAGGGAAGAGTTTTCTTTTCTAGTATTTCCATATGGGGAAAAGATTCTCTTTCTTGGTATTTCCAGTGAGAAAGGGTTCTGTTATCCGATATTGCCAGTGGTGAGAAAGGGTTCTTTTTCCCAGTATTTCTAGTGGGAAAAGGTTCTCTTTCCCAGTAGCCTATTTCTGGTGGGAAAAGGTTCTCTTTCCTAGTTTTTCTTGTAGGAAAAGTTTCTCTTCTCTGCTATTTCTGGTGAGAAAAGGTTCTGTTTCCCAGTAGCCTATTTCTGGTGAGAAAAAGTCCTTTCCTGGTATTCTTCTTGTTAGAGCTGTTATAATCTGGTTAGATTAGCTTCGCTTTACCAGTATTTCCTGTGAGAAAAGCTATTTCCCAGTAGCCTATTTCTGGTGAGAAAAGGTCCTTTCCCGGTATTTTTCTGGTTAGAGCTGTTAAAATCTGGTTAGATTAGCTTCACTTTACCAGTTTCCGGTGAGAAAAGCTTCTGTTTCCTATTAGCTTATTTCTGGTGAGAAAAGGTCCTTTCCCGGTATGTTTCTGGTTAGAGCTGTTATAATCTGGTTTACCAGTATTTCCGGTGAGAAAAGCTTCTATTTCCCAATAGCCTATTTCCGGTGGGCAAAATTTCTCTTTTCCACTATTTCTGGTGTAAAAAGATTTTTGTCAGTATTTCCAGTAGGAAAAAAGTTTTTCCACGTTAGCCTATTTGTAATGGGAAATGGTTCCCTTTCCTGACATTTCCAGTTAGAAAAGATTTTCTTTCCAGTGCTTTTAGTGGGAAACTGTCTTTGTTTACAATATTTCCGATCTATGACTATTCTCTGCAGGGAAGATTTATTCCGTTGATTTATGATGGGATCTAGATTTTGGGTTTGTTGTTTTATCATCTCCGTAATGTGTGAATGTGTGGCGCAGTGGCAACTCGGACCACTGCAGTGTGACTGAGGTTGGCGCTAATGACCTAGCTGTAGACGCGCCATACCTCAAACCCCCCCCCCCCCCACCTGAGGATCAAGGTGAAAAGAAAATGTTAATAAACGTAGCCTAAATAAGAAATTTACTGCCCTTAAAAATATAATACTTCGTCCCGGGACTTTTTCCCCCTCCACGATTTTCTTGTACGCCATCGTAAATTCGAGTTTCCTTTGCCCCCCCACCGGAAAATAAAAATGCAATAGGTACGTCGCTTGTCCAACACCGCAATCCAATGTTGTATTTCGGAACCATTCCGTCACCTCTGGTATACGTTAGGCCATAGAGTAGAAAGTACTACCTCTGATAATGTTTGCCTTCGTTCTGCTTCGAAATCAAAAGCATTAGCAGAGGTGTTAGTAGCCTCAACTACCACTAGGGCCCCGCGTAGAACTGGAAGACGTAAGCTACTGTATCTAGGTCTTTCTAATCTACGGTTTAGGCCTGTACGTGAAGCGCCGTCGCCGTCGTGTGGACTTCATTAAAGCTGATGAGTGGTTGCCGTATTTCGGCCCATTGACGTCGTGTCGAATAGCCGAGCCGGCAGACGACACATGTTGCAAAGCAAGCATGTCGGCGGCGCGAGTGTTCTGCGTGGGCGGCTCACGACCCCGGGTTATCTTGGGCGAGAGAACGCCCATTAACAAGAGGGAGCAGTTGACACGTGCGAAAGGCCATGGGGGGATCCGAGGGAATTCTTAAAAGATATCGGGTTGGTGGGGGGATTTGGATAGAGACGGCAACGGTTAAATATCACCGGTTTCTCTGTTGTAAAAAAAAAATAATAATAACGTAGGACTGCAGCGCCGCTTATTAGATCAATGGTGATTTTTGTGGGAAATAACAGAAACAGTGGAGCGACCGAACAGTGTCAAAAGCCGTTGAGTGTTCTGCGGTTGCTACTGTGGAACCTCCCTCCCCAAGCGCGTAATCGTTTAATTATTTTTTGCCGTCTAAATTGACATTTTGGGACTCATGACTGCCCATCCACTTCACTGAGAAGGTAGAGGATGGGAGGAAAAGGAGAGTATTCCAGGAAGAAAAATTTCCTATCACAGTCAACATTCAGTCAAGACCGAGCAAAAACTGGGAAACAACCACGGGCGAAACAAAACCCCGGGCGAAGCCGGGTACGACTGGTAATAAATTATATGAGCTCGAGCTTTATATAACGGATTGTTTTCGTACAAGTGGTACGAGAAAGAAGCATCGGGTAATACAAGTTTGAAACCAAGTTCCCGGAATTAGTTTGTTGGGATCGTCGAAAAAAAATGCGAAATAATGGCTTCCTAAACCGAATTCTGTCTAAACCGTGTAGGTAGTATTGAAAATTTGCTTTTAAATGCACAGCAGTTTTCAGTGTCTTCAAACGGAAGAATAGAAAACAAAAACGAATCGTTTTGGGGTAAGATTTAACTGATCCGAAGTCAAAACAGCAAAGGAACACAAATTAACTTTCCAGTAAGGTTTCAGATACCACAGTGTTGTACTGTTTAGTCCACGTGAAACCTTACTGCTGCATCAAGTGTTTTTTACCGTATTTTTTTTTTTTTTTTTACTTTTGCACGCGATATGTCGCCTTAATGATTGGTGCCTTCTACTTGGCTAAATGACATCGCTGGAAAATGGTTAAAGCAACATACCGCCTGCCTTATAACCTTCCGCCTGCCTCACAACACACACGAGACGATCACGTCCGCGTATTTACCACAGCTAAGGTCAACTGAGACGGTGGCTTCGTTCCTCGCAGTGAAAAACGTAGCTACTGTCTCAATTGGCATTGCGCCTAATAGTCCCGCCAGCGTGAACCCATTGATTGTGTCGTCGAAAACCGGAATGATTCTGGTATTTTAAAATCACAATTAATAATTTTCTAGACTAGTGTCTTATAATTTTGCTTCGGCGATCTATTGGAATAATTAATTTTAATTTTTACCGCATTAGTCTATTATTAGATTTTCGATCTCATGGTAATTATTAGAAAATTAGTAGATGTACACACAGAGATGAAACGTCATGATTATTGTATGCGCGCAATGTATCATTTAGTGACGGTTCGTTAGTAAATAAAGTTCCATTATTTTCAACAGAAAATCTCCTAGACGCCACATTTTAAAAAGGATTTTTAGCAAGGGAAAGACTAACGGTAATGAAATAGACCTTTGGGGCCGTACTTGATGTGGAGGATCGAGAAAAATGGCGCTAGGAGATATATCCCTTTAAAAACTATCGTCTTGGTGTGCTTAACATAACTACAGTAATTCTGGGTTCGTACGAGTTCTTCAACACCTGGAAATAACCTGGAAAATAGGCTAATAATTAAATTCCATGCGTGAAAAAGTGCTTGCAAACCTTGAAATGATGTACGAGAGGGAATCCACACTTAACATCTAAATTTACAAACTAACCTCCCATTTAATGTATACTTTAATTCTAAGATATAACATTTTAACGACGCCTCTATTACACGGATCAAGGCGGCAATTGGGACCATTAACTAGCACAACAATGAATTAACTACCTTGTAATAACTAATTTTAATGGGAGGATCGCTCCGCACAAATGGACATTAGTCAAAGCGTCGTACACGAAATTTGCCGCGGCGCTTTCACAAGCAGACGAGAGCGAATAAAAATGGCGTCGGCACATTATAAGCGTGACGTAATAACAATGGCGGACGGAACGGCAGCTTGAGCAGGGTGAAATCGGGCTCGGTGAATAGATTTCGGCCACTTTGAAAGCGGTTTGACGAGCAGCCTGGTGTACTTGGCGACGAGATTAAGGCCCCGGGCTACGACTCATTCAATTTGTTCAAATGAAAAATGGTTCTTAAGGCAATAGGGATAAACTTGACGCCTCCACCGCGCATGCCTGCTTGTACGTTTCCTGCCTGGAGTGCCTTGCTTTTAGACGGATGTGCAGTGATGGTCGATTGCTTCCACAGATGTGGGTAAAGTCAGTCTAGGTTTTTTTCCCCCGACGTTTCACAATAAGTTGCGCGTACGTCTCGATTGCTGAAGACGATTCGATAATGAAGTTCGATGTTCTATGGTTATTTTTACGTCGTTTCTTGAAATAAATATATATTTGGAGATTTGGAGGGGGTGGGGGGGAGTCTCCCAGAGCTGATCTGTCCTAAACTAATGTGACTGGCTAGCTGCCGGGTGTATGACAGTTTCGCCGAATTTTAACCAGTGTCCGAATTTTCGGCGAAATGGGTATACACCAGCTGCCAAATCGACTCGGATTACGCGGCTTCCATAAGAAATGACGTCTTGTGATGCCTTTTTAAAGAACGGTCAGGATATTTACAGCATGTGCGTGAGCGAGCGATGACTGTCATGCTTGCGTTGTCAAAGGTGTCGCTATGCTTTTTTTTTATTTTTTTTTTTTTACTAAATACAATTATTTACGGTTTTTTTTTTAGCAAGCGTATTGAAGAATCAAAAGAAAACAAGTAAAAGGATATACCGTCTCATCCTATTCGAGAATCCTTTGAAACCAGTCCGTGATGCATTTTCAAACTTTTGGAAACGTGTCAGTCTGGACTATAATTATGTTTGCGGCCTTTATTGAGTTCTCCGCAGAAAGACCACAGACAATCGATTGTACGTTTTTAGTAGCAGAGTGCCTTGTTGATATCCAAGATGGTTACAAAAACAATGGCGGCCGTCGATTAAAGCCGCCCCCTCCAGGAAAACTTAGCCGTTCATAAAATATTTACAGGACTCAAGATACGCCGCGCAAACAATAAGATTTGTTTAATTTGGTTATAGGATAGCCTGAGTAGTCTTAATAATATCAGGAGCTTTGAGGGTGTCATGAAAAATTGCATGTTATTCAATCTCTCGCCCCCCCCCCCCCAATGCCAAGTGGGTTAAAAATTGTCTTTATAAGTGTCCGCGACCGATCTTGAGTTTGCACAGAATGGTCGCAGACAATCGATCGTATGTTTTTGGTAGCGGAGTACCTTGTTGATATCCAAAATAGTTACAGAAACAATGGCGGCCGTCGATTAAAGCCGCCCCATCCGGGAAGACTTATCCTATCATAAAATACGTGCAGGACTCAAGATACTCCGCGCACACAATAAGTTTGGATCTATTTTGTCATAAAATTCAAAAGAAAATTTGAGATTTAGGCGTGGGAGCCCTGATCCTGCCATCAACTGTCCAGTTACTGTGACTTGTGGTTTAGTATGTCTATACCAACAGTTCAACTTTAAGGGGACATGTTGAAGAAATTCGGTTGTAGAGGATTAGGATCTGAGATTCATTCACTTTCCCGTCGTAACTCATTTTAATATTATTATTTTTTTTTTACCGTACCTAAGTCAACATTACGTCTTGTGCATGTTTTAAGCTAATTATTTCTACCTTCAGCTATAAAGCCGACAACAAAATTACACCGCAATATTATATTTCGTGGCTGAAATTAAATCGTTACGTGCTTGCCTGCTTTCTTTGCCGTTGTCGTTACGAGCAAGGATGCGGAAAGCAATTTATTTTCTGGAAAGTAAATTAGGAGGCCCATAACCATGCTATGTGTTGAAGAAAAAAAAAAGGTGAATGTTTCTGGTTTAGGATGCTTATTACTTAGTAGTACGTAGTGAAATGTAAATTTAATGCCAGATTAGCGTCCAGATTTGTTTTATATTTAGTGCGTGCAGTGATTTCGCTACGAGTATAATAGTTCAATGTTAAACAAATGGTTAAGCACACTTAAGCGTAATTTACAGTGAGATTTAACGAAGAGGCTGATATTTTTGTTCTGTCATGTCTCTCATATTTCTTAATCGTAATCTTGTAAGGGAAAAAAAAGAGACTCAAGACACCGACTTTTAAATGTGAAAATTCTATTCTGAACACTTTTAAAGGTACCTTCCTCCCAACGCCATTTTTCTCGATCCTCCACATCAAGTACGGCCCCAAAGGCCTATAACTTCCCGTTAGTCAATCCATTGCTAAAAATCCGTTTTAAAATGTGGCGTCTAGGAGATTTTCTGAGTAATATTGGGAACCCATTTAATAGCATCCTGCGATTGTATGATCCTTTACGCGCTTACAATAACCATGACGTTTCATCTGTGTTTGGGCTTGTACTAATTGTTAATAGTTTGCTAAAAATTACCGTGAGATCAAAAACCTAAAAGACTATTGTGGTAAAAATTAAAATTATGTATGCCAATACCTCCCCGAAGAAAAATTATAAGATGTTAGTGTAAAAAATTATAAAGTGTGATGTTAAAATACGAAAATCTTTCCGATTTCCGACGACACAAATGTTGCTTTCGTGCTGTTTCGTCTTGTCTGCTATCTTAGTTGGCCATGTATTATTACGCCGAGTTTCGCGAAACGGTCCGATGGTAACATGTGCTGATGGCGATCTGTGCGTGGCTGTTATAAGGCAGGCGGAATGCACCTTTAATCTCTATTTTAACAGTTTGAAAAGAACCGGATTTTCTAAAAAAAAAAAAAAACAGTATGGGTTATTTTTGTTAATCCCGGGTAATTTTATTGGGTCTAACTTAGGCGTCTGTTTTAGTTTACAAGAACTTGATAGGTACAGCGCTAGTAATTGTAAGGCTTGGTTAAGATACGAACATAATTCACCTTTGCAATGCACCACTGTTTAACAAGAACCTTTCCTAACAGACAGTTAATAAACGGCTTGAAATTAATTAATATATTACGAAAGGTAATATTATTATCCTTTTAGGGGTCGTTCAAGTATAACGTTATCAGGAAGGAGGGGTGCACTAATGAAGATTTATGCCGGGTGGG
>JAHWFP010217918.1:21675-58719 GCA_023313725.1 Lithobius niger | reverse complement strand
TCCCGCAGTTGGTTAGCATAAATAGACGGAATAGTCCCGCAGTTGGTTAGCGCAATGTAATCAATGAAGCTTGAATTATTTTGCTGTTGATGTTGCACTCGCCCTTTTTCGTCGATAGCAGTCATGGTAACCGATGCAGCGTTGCTTCCTCCGGCATTTAGCCTACTCATTTTATTTGATCTTCCTCCGTTATTTCATGAATCCAAGTACAGTGCCGCAGGGAGAAGGACATTTTTTCTTCTTCCATTGTAACAATATTGTACTTTGCCTTTCAATATGCAACAGGGTGAAGACATTGTTGTGTACGCATTGTTACAGCATTGTTTCCGCCGATGTATTTATACAATTTCCTTCTCACCCCTAGCAGGTTACGATGTTAGCGAGTGGGCCATAATAGTAGAACTAAACAGTTTTTGAGCAGTGGGGGGCGGGGGGCCCGCCCCTCAGTATTTTTCAAGTTTAGCTGCGCCTTCCTCCTGGAAGTTTATATTCTCCACAACGACGTAGTTTTCGTAATCTGACTGCTCATCCAAATTCATCATCTAAAAAGAACTCACGCAAAGGCCCACACAGCAAATATGGTGTTCCTTGTGGCAAAGCTCAGCCTGTGATTTAGGAAGTTCATCTGGTCGGTGAGTAAGAAGTGGACCCTGCAAAGTTCACGCCAGTCGGTGCCAGCCAGCGTAATATGAGGTGATGCCGTCTTCCACGAGCATGGGATCAATTCTGGCGTATTCTGGACATTGTCTCATTCCCCTGCGATGTTTTTGAGGTTTCTCCGTCTAGCCTTCCTCCTTAGTCTACTAGACTTATTTCTCCTAGAAAGTCTGGTAAGGCTACTAGACTTATTTCTCCTAGAAAGTCTGGTAAGGCTACTAGACTTATTTCTCCTTACTAGACCTTCTAGGAGAAATAAGTCTATAGGAACCTTACCGCACTTTCTACGAGAAATAAGTCTAGAAACCTTACCAGACTTTCTAAGAGAAAAATAGGAGAGACGTATTTGTCCTTGAAAGTCTGGTAAGGTTATCAGACTTATTTGTCCTCAAAAGTCTGGTAAGGGTACTAGACTTATTTCTCCTAAAAAGTCTAGTACCGTTAATAGATTTATTTGTCATCGAAATTCTAGTAAGATTCAAAATTGCCCCGGTTCATCTTACGAGCATTTGCTTTGCCTGACAGGGCTCCAAAAAATTTGTGTATACAGGACGGTCCAAAAGTCTGACGAAGTCCTCTGCCATTCCATCGACTTACAGGGCTGCAAGAAATGTATGTATACAGGACGGTCCAAAAGTCTGACAAAGTCCTCTACCATTCTATCGACTTACAAGGCTCCCAAGTAATTTATGTATACAGGACGGTCCAAAAGTCTGACGAAGTCCTCTGCCATCCCATCTACTTACAGGGCTCCCAGAAGTTTATGTAAACGGAACGGTCCTAAAGTCTGGCGAAGTCCTGCCGTTCCATCTCCTGGTAGGGCTCCAAGAATTTATGTATACAGAGCTGTTCAAAAGTCTGAAGTCTTCTGCCATTCGCAACCTATTTGCACGAAAACCACGACAATGTAAATAAACTATGGCTCGGTAGACATGTAATAGCCCTACAAAGTCATTACGTACGTTTACTTTTGATCTACGTGTTAATTGGAAGTTGTGGAGCACCATATGCCAAGTGCCAAATCTAAAACGATTGTAGTTTGGAGCAGAATCTTAGGACTGACATGTGATCAAAGTTGCGGTAAAACGTTAGCATGTTTTACCACTAACTTTGATCTCCTGTAAATCAAGCAATTCTGCTCTAAATTAAGGAGTATTCCAAAATCCAACTACCTTCGTGACATGTTGCCCCATGCCGTAGTTTAGGTATGCACAATTTCGTGGTTCTGCTAGAAAATCTGGACTGGGAGAAGGGTTCTCCGGACTCTTGGACCACAGTGTATAAAAAATGAAAGTAAAAAAAAAAAAAAGCTGTTCGTTGTTATTGTTGCGTCAGATAAATGATGTCTGCTAAAAAAAACTGGATAGTGGTGTACCACAAGTTTCTGTTCTGGGCCCAACATTACAATTTTCCGTAAACAACCTTTGCAGAAATCGGAGATGTTGGGTGAATGATTGTAGGTCAGTCACATAGCCGAGCGTACCATTCTGATTATTAACAATCACTGTGTTACTTATAGGCTAAAGAAAATACTGTGAGTTGGTAGTCACAGTGAGTTTCAATGCACAGCTGTGTAACTCACGTCGAAATATTTCACAAACATACATCTCCTATTTATATTTAGTCCATTGTTTCAAATGCGTTCGCTCTGTTGTGGAATTTCTTTGTTATCCCCCCCCCCCCCCACTACACACATCCCTGCTCTGAATCTCAGCAACGTCACATCCGTCAAATGCTGAAGAATTTATTATATGTCTGTCGCGCCACTTATGTCGCCTATAGCCTATGGTTAGTTAAGCACCACGTTCGTTTTTGTTTTATGCTTTCATGTTTAACAGATTTATTTTTATATCCGTAAACCGTGTTAGGACGTGCCTTTAATATTTTATAGCAATACCGACATGAGATACTAATTTTTTTTTTTTTTTTTACGAAACGCCATAAAAAAAGGGGGGTGGGAATGAACGGGTACGATGGAGATCCTGTTCTTTTGTATATAGCCTACAGCGTTTGTTGTACTATCTATCTGCCTTGTGTGTGTGTGTGTGTGTGTGTGTGTGTGTGTGCCTCGCTGAGTGTTGTCATTGGTTGCGTGGCTCTGTCATTACGCCCGCGAGCTGTTTTGCAATTACTTGTCGTTCCAACCGTTTTCATCAGGCTGTCAAGACATTCCTCCATCTTGGCAAAATGTCGGAAAGAAGTCTTGTCGTTTCCCCTTTTCCCCCACCTTTGACGTTGCCGCCAGACCGTTTTGGTCGCCAACTAAATTGAATTTCTGACGTTCGTCGCAATTCGACTTTAATTTGAAAATCTTGCTCCTTTTATGAATTTTGTCTCTTCTTCTTTTTATTGTGGTTTTGTCTTTCCGCCCGTCGTTGACTGATCTCTACGATTAGAACTGGGTGGGACCTGCCAATGGAGGAGTATTGATTTATAATATTAATTTTCGTAAGTTATAACTGTCTGTGATGCGGGTTTTTTCTCTGCCTTTCTTAAAGGAGAGAAATATAAAATCAAGGGTGCTATGTCACGGCGTGTGGCAATTTGAGCCGCGCCATTTTGTAGTGACAAATACAGGTATTAAGATCCAAATCGCATGCAGTCCACGTGTAGCTTATATAGGAAGTTCCTACAGATCTATAAAATCCTTGTTCGTAATTTCCTTATGGATTCCTACACGATTACACCAAGGGGAAAAAATTAACTACCGAAGGTGGGGGGGGGGGAAGCGGGGCGTCTAGACGTGAAGTGGAAATAGTTCAACTTCATCAATTATTGATTTATTATAATCATATCTCCAATTGTACGCTACTTGCTTTAAAACTAGTAGTTAACCCCTTTGGTTTCTTAGAGGTGCTTGAGTTTTCTGGATGCGCCTGAATACAAGTTTCGCCGAAGGAAAGCTGTCATTTCGCGCGTTTAAAACAAAAAAGGAAAAAAAAAAGAGCTTTCCGTTGACCATCGTCATTATTTTGTAATAATATTGGAATTTTTCAGTCGAAGCCTATCAGGGCGCGAGACAGGTATGTCAAGAATGTGTTCCAAGTCTCCTATTGACCTGCACTGACCTCTGATGCCGCTAGGTCAAGGGAGCGTGTGGGACACGTGTACGGCGTGCCGTCTAGTGGGCGCAAGGCGAAACAAACGCCTACAGCGCTGGCCCTTAGGGAAAACCCGATAAAAATCCCGCTCCTATTTTTTGTCGGAGGTGGGTTGCCTTGGAGAGGTGGGTGATTCAATGAAAAATGTTCCCCCAGGCTGGGCTGCCTGGTGTAAAGTGAAAGAAGTAGGCCTACCTCTTTTTGTTATTTTTGTTATTATTTTTTCTAAGCTGTTTTTGCGTTAAAGATTGTATAAAGCGTTAAACGAAATCACGTTAAGTGTGATTTTGTAACACTAGTGAAGCGGAAGTAATAGGTTTTACTGCTGCGAATTTACTGTGACCATCTAAATGTGAATCTTTGTGACCCTGAATTGCTGACTCGTGGTCAACGGTTTTTTTTTTCTCTCTCATTTCATGCTTGATTGGAGAAAATGTTGTCGCTGCAATTTATTTTGTGCTGTTATTTTTTTTGTGACAAGTTGTAATGCGAATGATAAAAATTTATCCATAGGCTATTAGGAGCCATTCCGGTACTGTCCACCAGTCGAAAATGAGTGGAATTGACAACAGATTTCCATTTGCATATATGTGTATAAGCTAGCGGTACTGACTACTATATACTGGAACTTCGTGCGTGTTATAGAGCTGCAGTGATATTTGCCGCCATATTGGCACCAGTATGGGTTTGGAGGGCATAACTACAAGGTGCACTACTTAAAAATGGAGGGAAAAACAACGGAAGAGAGGATTTCTTAGGCTTAAAATAATGTTGTATTCTCCAACATAAAGAGAAACAAATCGCTGGAAATAATACTAAGGAAAATCGGAAACAAGCCAACAGCGAAAAACATACACTAGAAATAACGTAGTTCAGTAAGCCACCTTTATGCACTTACGTTTCGTCGGAGTGGCATGACCCGGATTTGAACCGGCTACCCAGTTCGCCCCAGATCACTTGCATAGCGCCTTAGTCGCTATGGCCACATTCTCAACTGGCATAAACTGGTTGTGACTTTAATAACGGGTCCAGTGAGTTATCTTTATGCCAGTTGAGGATGTGGCCATAGCGACTAAGGCGCTATGCAAGTGATCTGGGGGCGAACTGGGTAGCCGGTTCGAATCCGGGTCATGCCACTCCGGCGAAACGTAAGTGCATACTGAACTACGTTATTTCTAGTGTATGTTTTTCGCTGTTGGCTTGTTTCCTATTTTCCTTAGTATTCTCCAACAACAAAATTCGCGCGTTTTACGTCTGAGAAACCACTCTTCACAGCATCGGCTTCAGTATGACGCCCTTCTGTTTCTCTCTGCAGTGCCCCTTGCAGCTAACCCATTAAGGCTGCAGCCTAGAGTTATATACAATAATACTACGTCGTGTCACTGCTCTATAGTCTTTTTCACATTACGTTTACATGAAACTGGCTGTATGACGCCATGTTTCTTTCCACTACGAGTGCAAAAACACGTAAATATCCGACTCGTAGACTCTTTAACAGTAACTGTGTAGAATCTAAAAGTGTGATAGCAATATGTTTTGCACTCATAGTGCAAGAATCCGTGGCGTCATATACAGTTAGTTTCCTGCAAACATGATGGGAAACAAATAGAGTTACAGGCCTCGCGACGCGAATGCTTGAGCTGCGTAAAGCTTACTAAACCTGTTAAATAAGTCACAAATTGTACTTGATTGGAAAATGATTAAGTAGCAGCGTTTTAGTTTTTACATGAAACCATGCGTTTAGTGCATGTGAAGGTGACTTTAGCTCTCACATGGTAATGTCGATGGAGGCAAGGCTACCTGGATGTAAAGGCTTAACGTTAGAAATTGGACGCGTCGTCCAGTTAGCCACCGATTCTGCCACCAGTCGCGCTACTTACACCCCAAAAATGAACTGCTCTAGCATGCGGACTGAACTGTGAAAGGTATGTGTGACACGCGATAGGCGGATTTTAACTTAATGCATTGACACCAAATTATTAAAATTTAACAACAATGGCTTCATGCTACGTACCTCTTTTTTCACTCGACGACAAAACAAAGCCTCCGGAGGTTTAATTTCATGAATTTCAAGCAGAAGAGCAACCAAGGTACGTGTGTATTGTACTGTATGATACGCTACGGCGTTTTCAGTTCTCATTGAAAATGTGTTAAACGATCCTTGGACGTATTAGTAAATCGTCCGAAGACTTCAAGAATAGTCACCATTACCGTAAAATAATGTTCGTTTAGCGCTGCAACACCGTTAAATCTAATAATGAGAAGATATCCCGTTCTTGTGCATCTCGCATACACTAATCAATGCTACGATTGGGTTTTTTTTTCATTCTTCGTGCTTTCAGTTCAGGACGACGCGTCTAGCATGCTACGTGAAACCGAGCATTAAGTCTTTTCAGTATAGGTAGTCTTGATGGAGGTGGCCATATTGTTGGCAATATGGCCGCCGCTGTAAACAATGTGGCTGCCACCGCTGCCTCCATTGACACCCGGATTTGCTGCAGACATTCTTGAGTTTTTAAAGTCTTAATATAGAATTAACGGAAATGATTATGCCACATATAAGTAGACGAACGTTACATGGCTCTATATCGCGTAGAAAGTGAAGACCACATTGTAAATAAACTTTTTAGTGTCGCCCTCCTGCATCAGTTGCTGGTACTAGCGTGCAAATGATTCGAGAAAGCATTCTTTGAATTTGAGAATTTGTAATACATTGTTTGCGTAGTAGCTTCCACTTAAGTGAGAGATTGCTATTTTCTGTGTAGCAAGGTTTAGTTACAGAAGGCGTTTACATGCGTCTATTTACTTTCCAATATTTATTACGTTGTGTCGAACATCGATGTCCGATGCTCAAAACGGTGTAGGATTGCAATTATTTAACCTAAAAATGAGGTAGACTCGTGAATTATTCGTCGAATCGCCATCCTACAAATTTTCGCATTTGTCACAGAGCGCTGCAACATCAACTTACAAAATAGCAATAATTGCACAGAAGCAGTGGAAGGCTCTTTTCCCGCCTTCACACGGGACGGTTACCGTGGCAACGAGCGCGAGGCTCGTTATCGCATAGCAACCAAACGGGGTGAGCGTGCTGTGCGACAGGACGCGGCGTCATTAGAGGCTGCGTTGGGCCGATTGTCATCTAGGCCTAATTGCCGTAACAGATTCCGGCCGCCGAAAGCATACCAAGCGGTTAATATAAGCAGACGCGATTATTTTGATGGGTAATCATCCTATTGTGCGAAAACCCAAAAACCCATTTAGAAAACGACCCGGAATTCTAGATGTGCGAACGGCGGCGGGGTCTTTTGGGGGATGTGGCTCACGGTTGTTGTGTGTGGGGGAGTATTAGAAATTCGATGCGACGTTTTGTGTTGGAATTGGCTTGATGAATTTGAATATTTAGAAATATCTGGGTAGTGCTAAATTAGAAAAACGTGCCTCTATATCTGTGTGACGATTTGCTGTGATTTAGCAAAAGGAGAAACCTGGTTAGGAGTTAGGTTTCATAAATCTACTGCCCTGCATTGGTGTATGGTCTTTTCTAAGGATTTCAACATTTGAAATGTTGTTCACAGAATCCAATTGCTTACAAATGATATCTTCACGTATTTCTACCCCTTAAAAGGGATTCGCAGATTTTAATTCGCAACATTTCAAAGAATCACGTGTAAACAACTTAACAGCTAATATTACAGCTTATACATTTCAAAGGATTTAGAGTTCAAAACACTTCAAAGGGTATTAGCAGTTTTTGCCCGGCTTCAAAGTACATTCGGTCTTCAACACAGTAAAGATATTTACAGATTTAACACATTTAAAAATTATTTTTGAAGTGTTCAAAAGGTTGCAAAGTGTCACTACCAGTCAGCACACTGCAAAGCATGTTTCAAGGGTTAAGTTATCAAGGCATATTTATAGTTTTCAACACACTTCAGGCTAGGCCTATTTACAGTTTTCAAACACACTTCAACGGACAGACCTATTTAGTTTTCAACAAACTTCAACAGATAGGCCTATTTACAGCTTTTAGCACACTTTAACTGATAGGCCTATTTACAGCTTTCACCCTTACTTGAACGGCTAGGCCTATTCAGTTTTCAACACGCTTCAACGTATAGGCCTATTTACAATTTTCAACATACGTGAACGGATAGGCCTATTTACAGTTTTCAACACACTTCAACGGATAGGCCTATTTACAGCTTTCAACATATTTCCCAAGGACATGTGCAAATTTCGAATGTGTTTGGAAACTTGAACCGTTTATCAAATTGTAACGTCTTTCACTCCAGAACTATCCAAGAGGGCTTTATGTAGCCGATACAGGATAGACCGGTGGTACGATTCGATCTTTGCATCATCTTGGCTCAGAGACCAAACCTCCTAGCAATGAGACTTTCCTCACTTCACACAGGTTCCTGGGAAAACCCAAATGGCGCTTATGTTATTTTGCGTTCTACCGTAGGTGTGCGTCAAGGTGTTGGAAGGGGTTACAGCGTTTCCAGGTTTCGATTGGTAGATTTGAGGTTTACATTTTAGTTCAATGCTTTCGCTATATTTTAGGGGTATGAAAAAGAATACATTTACTTTGTTGGCTAACAAAAGTCGTTGAGCGAATGACCCCATAGTGGGTCATCCCCAAACTTCTGTTTCGTGGGAACCCAACGAAGAGAGGTCACATCATATGAGGAAGGAGGCGGGTAAAACCTAAACGAAACAAGAAGCTACAACAGAAGAAAAAAAAATATAAATAAAGCGCACCTGAAATACCAACCCCTGACCATTTAGAAATGTTGAGATTTTTCCTTCTATCATGTCGTCTATGATTACAATGATAGTCGGAGCGCCTTGTAGGTAATTGTGCGCCTTGCCGGTAATTGCTGTCGCCAGATGTAATAGAGGACATACTACAACCCACAATCCCCCCCTGCAAAACACAAGACAGCGTATTCGACCAAAATTAAAGCGGACTTGGTTTCATAAGGCAATTTTTTTGTGGCTGCCACCAACAATTTTTTCTTCATGTCGTCCATTTAAGCGTGTTCGCGTATAGAAGCCATCCCGACAGTCCGGCATTACAACAGTCTGTGTTTCAACAAGTTCTCCAAGTGGATCGGTTTCAAATTACAAACTTTTACAGGTCGAGTTTTCCCACACACAACCGAACGGTCGTGACTCTTAGGATAAGGGACATTGTTACGCACTACTGCACACGCATGCAGACGTAGGTAGGTTTAAAAAAAATCTCACGATAGGACCGGTAAAGTTCATCCCTGCTGCCGTCGATGTCGCCAGTGTACTGGTTTGGGGCATTATTATTATAGTTGTCTTGTTAAAAATAAGAACAGTCCGTAATTACTAGATTTCGGTCCAATCGTTTCCCATCGGCTTTATAGATGTCGGTTGTATTGTTCGTACAATTTTCTTGTAAGCTGCATTTCGTCCAATTTTTTTTCTCATGTGCGAAATTCCGTTGGTGTGAACGTTTTGTCCGTAATTATGATTGTTAAAATTTAATTCCAAAACAGCATTTAAAGCTGACTGCATTGCAGCGATCGAAATCTTCAGGTGCAGAGAGGCAAATTGTACGCCAAAGTTGAATTTTCATAACTTTTGAACCGCAAAAGCTACAGACTTGCGGTTTGCAACATTTTCAACAGCTTGGAATTAGATTTCCCGTGCCACCATTCCTTCCAAAAAAAGTTAGAAAAAAGAAAAAAGATTGTTAGAATTTTCAACGGCTATAAAATAGGAGACCTCGTTGTTGGTTTACATTTTGCAATCCGAAGACATTTTGTGCACTCAGTAACGGAATTTGCGTGCAAATCTGCATCCGGATCAAAATTTGGAAATTCGACCCGTGGCACTGTGTTTCTTGCATTGCAAGTCTAACTTCGATTATTTGGTCAAACATTTTTATTTAAACCTCAAGTGGATGTTAAGGAATAAACTGATCAAAACAGGTTAAAAGTCGTTATGGTGCACAAAGAAAAGAGTTTTTGTCACGTTTCGGATCTGAATATTACCCTTTATCAAACAAAAACAGATATTGGCACAAGGCTAACATAAATACACGAAATACACTGGGCGTAACTGGCCACAACAACAAGCATACGACATGTAAAAGACAGTATTAATGACAAGAGCGAAATGGGTATGGTTTCAGCAAGCAAAATATCGTAAACTACTATTTGTTTGGGGCTCCATTCTACTGAATGTTAGACACCCACATTTAGGCCTATTAATGGCAGTTGATCACTTAAAATCAAGCTGCTCTCACCCGCAGAGATCTCTAGACAGTCTGTTTTGCCCTTCTTTCTCCTCGTCAGTAGAGAATACTCTGTGGATGAGAGCATAGGACCTTGCTGGTGGTAGAATAACAAGCTCAAAACCGGACTGGCTTGAGCAAGCTAAAAAGCAGAAACTACTGCTTGTATGAGACTCCATTCTACTGAATGTTAGACACCCACATTTAGGCCTATTAACGGTAGTTGATCATTTAATAGCAATTAGATCTTTTGCAATGAGCACTTTGTGGGTGATAGCTAATTGATATTAAATAGTCAGTATTAAAACCGTTAAATTAAAAAAAAGGTTATAAGTTGGGTTAATAACCGGCCAGGAGACCTGACCTTCCTCTGCAGCGTGCAAAAAATGCAGATTTAAACTGAAGTCCCTATGTCCTTTAAAACTTAGGGTTTTTAACATTGAGTTTAATACACTGTATTTGTTATTGTCCTGGTTTACTCCAAAATGGAACGTTGTGAATCCACGTTAGCCTTGTGTTAAAATCTGTTCTTGCTTCATAACGGGGTAGTATTCAGACCCAAAACGTCACTAACAATGTCTCTTTGTGCACGATACTGATTTTTAACCTATTTATTACTAACTGGGTCCAGTAAAGCATTCATAAGCTTTTGAATCCGTGAACACATTCTCAACTGCCGCTATCACCTTTGCTCTTTGTGTTTGTCAATTTGTTCCTTCGTAAAGTAAACAAGCACCGTTTACTTTACAAAGGAACAAAATGTACAACAACGAAGAGTAAAGCTGATAGTGGCAGTTTCGGATTGCGCTCACAAATTCACGAAATCTTATGGTAAATGCGTTACTGTTAACTCTGGCGTTGTTGGCTTAGTTTAAAGAAAGAATAAAAGTGTTTAAAAGTGTTTTATGGAGAAGAGTAAAATAAAATATAGGATTTTAATGTAATAATTAAATGTTGCAGTTACAGAATTAAGCTTGTGAATTCTATGCCTGTTACTTTTGAAAATCGGCCGACGTTTGTGAGATGATCTACGAAATATCAAACTTATCCGTTATTGTTGTGGCTGTTTTAATGAAGATATACAAAACCTGAACGAGTTAAGGGTTCCAAAACCAGCACTTTGGCTTGTTTTAGGACAACTATTCAAGTGCTTCTTGGACTACTTGAAAGTTCGTTAGCGATTGCCACTATTAATTATTTGTAAATTATTATTATTTGTAAACTGCATTAATTTATATGAATATAAATTAATTGCATTAATTACACAATTGTTCTTGTTTAGCACCCGACATTTATTTTTGGTCCGAATTATCATAGGTGTAGCTATTGTGTGCGCGGCGTATCTTGAGTCCTGCAAGTATTTTATGAGCGGTTACGTCTTCCTGGAGGGAGCACCCTCCAATCGACGGCCGCCATTGGTTTTTTTTTTAACCATCTTGGATCTCAACAAGGCACTCTTGCTACCAAAAACGTACACTCGATTATCTGTGTTCGTTCTGCGACGAATTCATGATAGGCCGCGGACACTTTAATTTGTTGGTACGGCAAAATTTTAGGTGAATTGTCTCTAAGCAGAATATCGTAGATACTACGGCCAGTAATACCAATAGCTGTCCCGGAACTTAGAATGAGAGCCCAAAATTCTTTTTACCGAGTTCAGACAAACCTTGGAGAACCTAGAACTCTCAGGGAAAGTGAAAATAGCGCCAAAATTTCAGGGAAAAACAAGAAATTGTTTGAAAATCGGGGAAAAGACCGGAAAATAAAAAAAAAAAATGCCTTTGCGTCTGATATGTAAGTTCCATTGAATTCAAGTTCCAATATCAGATAACAAAATTCTAGGCTAGTAGCAAATATTCTAATTTGTGCTTTAATATGTTCAAATATTTTAGATACACCAATATCTGTTACGAAAATATATTTAGTCCCGTCTGGGCTAGTCTCTAAGCAGCTATTTTCCTGGATGTTGGACTATATTCGTACAAATATTAATAGGCACATTAACTACTGCCTGTTCCCCTGACTAAACATCTTGTAAACACCTGGAAATTGCCAAATGTCAGGGAAATTGAGAATTAAAAAATTGACTGAACCTTATTTTAATTTTATTAACAAACATTTGCGCACAAACCCTTTTTCACCCCCCCCCCCCCCCCAAAAAAAAATTAAAAATAAAAACCTATACAGCAAGAAATAAAAAAAAAACTTGCTACTGCCTCTCATTAAAGCGGCCTGGGATTTACGTGACATCAATGCATGTGGGGGAGCGTAAAGTAATCGCTCTTTCGATGGTATGTTATAATGGTTCATCGGCAAACTTGACTCACCACGCCCCGCAATTAAATAGCAATTACTGGTCGCTCCTTTCAAAATGGCGACATTATTATTCTTAGTTCCAGAGTGGCGAGGTTTTTTTTATTTTTTTATTTATTTATTTTTTCTTTGTAACTTTTTTTCGGTCATCTTGCAGGGTGAGAGCGTCTTAACGATGAACTTGATCATATATCTCGCCCATTCGCTACGCTATGACTTGTTATCGCACACATCTGACAGGCTGTATAAGAATAAGGCTTAGCATCTGCAGAAAAAAAAAAAGAATTAAAAATTAATATGTATAGTTGTTTTTAAAGTTTGATCTTGTTTTTCGTTGAAGAGAGGGTTTTGGTTTGTCGTAAGGAGGGTGCAAAGTCCATGTTTTGGACCGTGGGACCCAAACTGTAGCTCATCATTATCGGTAACGCCTCCTCCCGTCAAAGATAGTTTTGCACTTTTAGAGGGAGTGGTACCTATCCGTGATACGTGATTCGAATTCTGAATGTTTTAAATGGCTGGGAGTTGGGGCGGTGTGGAGGGAGGGAGGGGGGAGATAAAGATCCCGATCCTCCATTTTGAATGGACGTCGGGGTAAGGTGATTTTCACGATGGATTGTTTTTATTTTTGTTTCGTTTCTTTTTACGGAGAGAAGTCGCAGTTCAAGCAAGATTTGAAATACAGCGTGCGTACGTTTGTTATGAAAAACTTACTTTTTGCGGAAGTGGAAACCTCAATGTAAAACACAGGTGTTGAAAATGGACTTGTTTTGTGCACTCCTGTTTTTTTCTGGGTGCTGTTTTTACATTGTTCTAACAAGAACCATTGAAAAACTATAAAAAAAAAAAATTGTGTACAGCTTGATTTAGCGATCGAGGGGGGTTCAAAAATAGTGTACGAGATTTGCAAATCTTTGATCGGGATTTACAGATTTAGATTTGCACGTATTTTGAGGAGATTTCATGGATTTGCTCAAATGTCCAACCCCAACAATTTCTTTCATTCCGACAGGTGGAGTTAGTGACAAGTACGCCAGCTTTCTTTCCTTCCTTCCTAAAGCCCAGATTAAAACGAACGAGGCCAAAATATGGTCGTGAGCCATTTTAAAAGGTCAACAGAAACCTCAACTTTGACACGAGTTATTTTGAATTTTGTTTTTTGTTTTTCCATACATGTAGTCAGCACAGCTGTACCTTTGTCTATGCCATGTAGCCTAAGTCACCAAATTAAAACAACACAACGTTGAAAGTAGACAATCAGCAGATTTTCTTGAGTTTTAATAACCGACATAAGCCTGTGTGCGATTCTAAAAGGTGAATCGAACCTCGAATTATGTCAATACAGCATTCTAGTATTTTATTAAATATTTTTTTCATGTATGTTAAGAATCTGTTTCCGATGTGTGACGCCCGATTTGAGGCTTGTGTGAAAGGGAAAAAAACTGTGGAAAGTAGGGCTAGGCAAGAGTTTTGGTCACTTGATCAATGGCGTCAGTAGAAACTGAGTGGTTCTCACAAAAACTTGAAACGAACCTCGAAATTAGCAGTGAGAATTATGAGCACAATTTCGACAAATAGTACAAGAATTGGAGCAACAGGAACTGTCGTGTGCTCCTTGATAACTAAATAAAAGAATTTACTGTGTATATTTGGAAAAAAAAATCCCATGCATTTACCGTGGTTCGAATACATTTCTCCACCAGGTAGAGGGTTTGCTGAGAGAAGCCCTTGTATAAGATAAGCTGGTTATGCATCAAGCCAACCGTTGGCTTGGTTAAGATACTAACAAAATGGCGTTACTAATGTACGCACCACTGTTTAACAAAAACCTTTCCTTACAAACAGCTTGACACTAATTAATAATTTATTACAAAGGGTAATATTAACCTTTCATGTAGGTTAGCTGATGCTTGCGTTAGGGTCTAGCCACACGTCGGATGATTTGTAATGTAATGCCTATGTAACACGAACCTGTTACACAAAAAAAAAACTAATTTTTTTAAGTAAATAAATTGCCTGTAAGTAATAGTCTATGCAACAAGTGGAAAAACGTAGTACAAATTACCACATGACAGGGGTAAAGGTAATGTTTTATATAAGGCGTGCAGTGACGAGTTCATGTTGGTAAAATTTTTGTCTCTGGTATAAGACCAAATATGGTTGCCGAGGATTTACCATTCGGTAACAAATTACCACACAGCAGGGCAACAATGAATTGTTCACCTTTTTTAGAATTTTCGGTGATTGTTGATCACCTTTCATCGGTAAAAAAAAAATCCAATCGTACGCAATCCCCCCCCCCCCCCCCCCCAAAAAAAAAAAAATTCATTGTAGTCCTGATGCGGCATTTAGTGTCAAGAAATTGAACTAATGAAGTGTTTTTTTTTTCTCCAATGAAGTTTTTTTGTTTGTTATGGAGTAAAAAACTAGCAATTATTGATATATTCTGCTCTTTTAATAAATCTTCAGGAATTTTCTTAATTTAAATTCCGTGAGGTCTATAGCTTAAAGGCTTGGAAACTGCCTCTATTTTGACTTTCATTCACTCCTGACAATGTAGACGTCATTTTATGAGTTCAGGCTATGTAATTATTATTAGACAGATCGGATGCTGGCGTCATCATAAAGAAATTATTTAAAAAAAAAACTAATTGAACGCAAAAATTCCAAAGGAATTTGTTAGCCAAAGTACAAAAAAAAATGTATGAATACAACCAGACCTTTATTTTTTTTTAAATAGGCTAACAGTTGGCAGAGTTTAAAAGAAAACAAAATTATGTTTTTATTGTTTGTTTGTCTCGATGAATTCGTGATTGTTTTTATAACGTGAATTGGTGCTACCAATTATACGGATGGTGCTGAACGGGGAAAAAAGCCTTCAATTTGAAAGTAGGTTTTCATAATAGAGTGCTGAACGTAGTTCCATAAGTCGAGTATTAAACGCCCATGAGCTATTAAAATTGATTGGATTATGAGGCTTTTATGAGGCTTGTAGTTAATTTTGGTGCAGTAAATGTTTAATGGGGATGAAACATCAGATTTCCTAGATAACTAGACGATTTCACGATTTTTGACCATCAAGCATTGCAGGGGGTTGGCGTAGCTTTGCCAGAACACTGTTAACAGGAGATTTATCGTAGGTGGTAGTGGTAGACACTGCAATGTGAAATATAAATGTGAAATATTTAACGTTGGGTTTTATGTAAAAGTTAACTTTTTACAGTTCATTATTTAGCTTTTTTTCCTTTTCCCTTTTCAAATGTGTATATAGTTTTGTTTCTAATGGTTATAGTTTTGTTTCTAACAGTGAAAAAATTGTGGGAAAAAAATTATAACAAAATCAATATTTTAGTGTTGAGTAAATTAGATTGGGATCGAGCTAATAGCCCAAATCATTTTACCACCTGCAGGGAGTTTGACTGGGCGGATATGATAATGTGGTGAGCAAACGATGGTGAAAGGTTGATGAAAGTTATTTAGAGCAGATTCATTGCTTAGGCTATAGATGTTTTAATGGTCAGTAATTTAGATGTTGCACTCCCCTGTCACGACACAAATCCCTGCTTTAAACTAACGTGATGTGGGTGAATTATAGTGGTGAATTGTTTGGGGCATGATGTAACTTAAGTGAGGACAATTGGGAAACAACCACGGGTGAAACAAATCCCCGGGCGAAGCCGGGTACGATGCTAGTTGGGGAATAATCATAGTGAATGATCTAAAATAAACAACGTAGCGATAGCTGCATTGGATTGGAATGGAGGAGGGCTTTTTGAACTACGTTGTTACCTAACAGATAAGCTCTTAACAATAGTCGGCTAGGCAATGCACGAGTTTACATTGTTGTTGCAACATAATTGGAATACATACTGTTGTTACAAGTTGGACAAATGTAAAATGCTTGGAAAGAAGGCAGATTGAGAGATAGGTCTCACTTGTAAGGCCAACTATGGTACAGTTGCAATTGGCAACAGTACGAGAGCGTCCAACGTTGACGAATGTACGGGCGAAAGCTGAGACCAATCCGTACATAGCCTACCACACATTACGGAATGGTGTAACACGCTTTGGTGTTACGTAATGACAACGTGTAGAAATAACTTGACAAACACAAGAGATTGGTTAATGTCTTAAGACGTTTATTCCTACACTCGCTTCCTGTAGCGGAGGCCCGCATTTGTCTGGTTAAGCCTATAATTTGCATTACGAAATACCGGATGGTCCACAAAAAAACTGACGACCTAACATATTTTAAGTCCAACTTTTCTAGTTACCACCCCTCAGAACCAGGATAGGACAGAAATCAAATCTAATGAAACTGGAAGATTTCTGTCCTCTCCAAGGTCGAGTGGAACGATAGTATTAGGTAAGGTTGGTCATTCCCGAGCTCATTATCTTTTTTTCCCCGCCAAATGACGTCACTGGAGCTTCTGACTTTATGCGTACTTTTGTGCGCATGTGCGTGAGATTTTTACGAATTCATTGATTTGCGTTGCGCAAGTCTACCTACCATGATGCTAAACGGTGTTGTTTTTGTGGGGCCCTTTAAGATATTTACGTAGACCTACAGCTTGAACTGAATTGTCTTCGTAAATAATAAACAACCGTAAGCATCGAAAAATAGCTGGCGTAGACGTTGAGACCAAAGAAGAACAATTGAGACGGTTCACGCTATATCAGCCGCCGGCTTCGTGCATAGAAGCCGTACTTACTCGTTACCATGGTTACCAGTTTGTGCTAGCGCTGGCCGTCCGGCGTCTAGTGCTCATTTTCAGTTATATTGTCGATTGGAATTCGGTAGCTTAATACACACGAACACACTTTTTACGTTCGGAGCGGTCCGACTTACGTTTCATAATTAGTATTCATTAGTTTGTTAGTCCTGAGTTGCGTCGATTCATCAGATCAAAAACGGCGGCCATGTCGAATCCACAATCACAGAAATTCGTGACGTCGGTGGGGCTCCTCCATTGAGCGCGTGAGCAAATATGCAAGAATTGTCGGAATAGACCGGTGTGGTCCTCTCCTGGTTCTGAGGGGCGCTAACTAGAAAAGTTGGACTTAAAATATGTTGGGTCATCAGTTTTTTTGTGGACCACCCGGTATTACTAAGACATCTTTAGATATGTTGAAGGGCCAAACTAAATCAAGTATTTTTTTACTAGGGCGGGGAGTGAAAGTTAGGCTAGCTGTAAGTTGGCTGGAAAAAAAAAACGGAAAAATACAATTGAGTAATATTCAAATATTTTTTTTTTTTTTGTATTTTATTCGATTGTATTTTTCTGTAAGTTTATTCAAGTTTGTTTCGTTTCGAGTGGTTGGGTACTTATTATCTTGGATTGAATTATAACTATGTCAAAATCAACTTCAGAGACTTTTTTTCTAACATTTCACTACACATGACGGGACCCGTAGTATCCCTCCCCTGCTCAGGCATCTCAATGAAATTACTACGTTTTGATATGCTAGATTATCCACTCTCCTTGGCAGACGTAACGATACCCTAAAGGCCATTAAAGTTGTAAGGAGGATCGAATGGGGGAGGGGGAGGGGAAGTGCTAAAAACGTGAAAGGTAAAAGTACTGAACTACAAAAAGCCCTTGAGTTAAAAGAGAAAAGACAAGCTTGAAAAAAAAAATTGATGTTGTAAAAATACGGCAATTACGAAGTGGTTCATTCATAAAACATGGCACAGCCTCGAGCCAGGAGTTGGTTCAGGCCCTGCGCGCCGTCCAAAGGTCACTCCCGCTCTACCAGAACGTGTGTAGTTACGTCTACGGCGTTTGTAACTGCTCGTTGGAAACGGCGCGGCCGCCATCTTGTTTTTGATGGACGCTCGCTTAGCAACGAAGGTGATTGTTGCAGTGGGCTTGCATCGTAAATTTTGGTCTAATTGATAGCGCGCGGAGCATCACGGGCCAGCTGAGGCCAGCACTGGAGGGCGTGGGAAAGTGAATCCCACCTCAGCATCAAATGATGACGTCACACCTAAACGGGCTGGAGTAGAAATTCGTGTTTTAGTGCTTTGCATGCGTGCGTGCGTTGTTGCTTGGAGCGTTGTTGTTTTTGTTTTATTTTTTTTTTCTGGTTTCCTTACCTCCCGTAGTGGGCAAACGCGTTTTACAAAAGCTCTTTAATGTCTCTTATTGCCGTGCCCCTAAGCCCTTTTTATTTTCAAGGTGGGGCCAGTGTTAGAGGTGGTTGATCTACTTCTCGTAGTCGCCGCTGGGGAACCGATTTCCCAGTAGTGAGAGCGCCCTTGAGGGGGAAAGGCCATTGGTTTCACTTTCGTTTGTCACATTCAGATCAAGAGCGAGTAATTTTTGTGAAATTGGGTTGAAATCGTATATTTATTATAACGGCGTTTATTTACATGCAGTTCGTATATTATTGCCCTTGTTTACATTTCTCTACCCTGTGGACGCCACTATGATCTTCGAAAATTCACTAGTGTACGTAGTCTGTCCTGGTAACACGAACGAGTGAGTGTTTATTAGCACAGCCCTGAGATGCTATGAACGATTTACGCTAAACGTTCAAGACGAATGCAAGCACTGCTTGAACTTGCTTGCTTCAAAAACAAATTAAGCATAAAACATAACTAAACCACACACACCAAGGCTCTCTGCTGTGACGCAATTATCACGTGACTGGTCTAGTCCAATCGGATGGCCACAAACAGCCAGCCGCTGTTCTCGTTCGTCATTGACTAACGCATGATGACGTCACGGTGGAGAAGATCTACGTACATTACATTATATACTCCTCCTGAGTACTCCTGAATACGTGCTTCTTAGTAATAAAGAAATGTCTGTATGAAGTAAACAAAAAAGTGTTTTTCGAGTATCTCTAAGCAAACTATTCGTACAGTCATCAAAAACATAATGGTAAAATAGGCCTAAAACAAATTACAGAGGCTCATGCGCACATAAAGGGTAAAACGTAACGCATGAAGAAGTTAAAATTCAGCCCTAACACGAACTTTTGTTTGCCAAGCTTATGCTTTGGTCCATGGTGAGATATATTTAGCATTGACACTCGGAAGACGATGTGTTCTGACGGTACACATCAGTGTGTACAGGGAGTACACAATTTGTGTACTTGTTGTTGGCTACACAAGCTGCGACGAGAATGTGTACAGCCGCTGCACAGACTGTCACTGAAACGTCAGACAACGTCAGACAAACAGCCGCTGCACAGCCGCTGCACTACCAGTACACAGTTCATGTGGCGCCTACTGAGCAGGTACACATTGATGTGTACTGTCAATACACATGGTCTTCAGAGTGGACTTGTTACCATTGCGCTTTAATGCTATATTCAGTTCAGTTCTTCAGTCTTCATGGAAAAAATGTCCTAGGAAGTCTAAAGAACTGCACTGAATACAGCATTAAAGACATAGTAACAGGTTAGTGCTCAATAAAGCTCACCATGGACTTCTACACTATAACACTACCAACTCCATGACATCAGAATATTTCTCACTGCCACTATAGTGCCCGCGGCCTATCTTGAGTTCGCTGCAGAAGGAACACATATAATCGACTGTACGTTTTTGGTAGCAGAGTGCCTTGCTGATATCCAAGATGGTTACAAAAACAATGGGCGGCCCTCGATTAAAGCCACCTCCTCCAGGAAGACCTAGCCGCTCATAAAATACTTGCAGGACTCAAGATACGCAGCGCACACAACAGGCTACACATTACGTTGTTTATGATACATATATGTTGTGGTAAATGTTTTTGTTTTATGCGGAATCACATTACCAAAATAATGTGTGCTCCTGAAGCAAGGATGGATCCACAAATTTATCCACAAGGATGGCTCCAAAATGTTAATTTTCGACAATACATTGCTGCTTCTTCACAGTAAACAAAAGATACGTACAATTAAAAAGCCATAATTTAATGATTGACGGACGATCAATCCGCCATCTTGAAAGCCACAACGCAAAATGGCGGATTGATCGTCCATCAATCACCAAATTATGGCATTTTAATTGTACGTATCATTTGGTTACTGTAAACAAGACAGCAATGTACTGTCGAAAATTCAAACTTTGTGGCTTATTATGAACTCGTGGATCCATCCTTGCTATCAGGAGTATGTATTGTTTGTTAGAACCCCACGTATCCACAAAATAATAAGATCTCGTATAAATATGTTGTTCTTTTGTCTGATTTCAGGCGAGGCGATTCACTTGGCACGTGACTTTGGCTACGTTTGCGAGACGGAGTTCCCTTCCCGCCAAGTAGCGGAGTACTTTTGTCGGCAGCATTCTGATCCATCCGACCAGTATCGAAGAAAAGAACTCTTACTTGCCACCAAGTAAGTAGGCTAGTAGTTGTTTACTATACCACGCGCCATGGCTGTTTGCTGTGACGTGCATATCACGTGACTGGGCTAGTCCAATCAGAAAGCAAACAGCCCTTGTTCTCGTCCGTCATTGGCTAACTCATGGTGACGTCACATCAAAGAGCCATTGCGCATGGTTTAATTTCTGCGTCAATTAAAACAAATTGTTCCTATGTAGTAAGCTGTGTTGCCGAGTAGTGGGAGGTGTGAAAAATTAAATGTAGTGTGAAATATTTGGAAATTAACGAAGAATGCCATGTGAAAAATTAAGATTTCAATGTCAGCCAACCAACTTCATATATGCAGGGACGGCAGATTTTATGTTCAAACTGAGTTTGAAAATGCAATAATTGAAAGTACCAAAGAACCGCTTGACAACTGCAAATCAGGATTTGGTGAATTCTGAAACCCACTTTGCGGATCAAAAGAAAAATTAAAGTGTGTGTTCACTGATAAATTTAGGGGAACAAAAAAAAATTCGTCCATGTTAACTTAGTCGGCTTGGGCTAGACTAATGAAACAAAGCTGGGGAAAATTTACCAGTTTAGCTGTCTGCAAAAAAAGTATGATTTTTGAAATGTGAAAAGAAAAAGAAAGAACATGAAGCTGGAAACATGCTTGAAAACGTCTACCCGTTGAAAATTGTAATAAATATAAATAAAGACACCACACACCCAGCCTGGCACTGTGACAGGCTTGTCGGAAATTTTCAAATTATATTAATAAAATACTAGGACAGCCCCCGGATATGGCCGATTTTATGGAGCATTGTTACGATTTCCCGTTTACATGAAAATCATGAGACTTCACTAGATCCGCCAATAATTATTGGTAATGCCTCCGGGATTCCCACTGCGGACTTCAATAGAATAAAGATTGTCGAGGTTCCTACTGCGGACAAAAAAAAAAAAAAAAAAAAAAAAAAAAACTACGCTCTTAGTTATATAGATTAATGCCAGATGTCACAGAAATTGATTAAAAAAAAAAGACCTGGAAAATTTCAGGGAATTAAAGGCGAACCTTTATAGTAGCTCAAAATACGTTCCTTGTATTGCAAGCACACGACTGCCAAATGGCCAGCATGACTTTCACAGGGTTCCCACCAATCCGGAGAACCTGGGAAAACTCAAGGAATTTAAACTATACATTTGAAACTCAGGGAATTCTCCAATTTTTCACAAAAAAAAACCTGGGAAACTCGGGGAAAGCAAAAAAAAATCCACACCTTTAAGCCTAGTCCTCAATGGATAATAAACAAATTTAGTTAAAACATTGTGAAAAAAAAATAAAGTTGTTTATTACACTTCTGTGTTGACACCTAAATGTTCAGTAAATCGGGCTACTCTTTTGCACTAAGTGAAAATCTTCCCGAATCTAAGTGAAAATCTAAGTGAATAAGCCCTAAAAACAAGTGAAACTGGTGAAATGTGTAGAAAAAAATTCTGAAATTTCGGGGAATAACCTGGAAATTGACCTCAGCTACTCTGGAAAACCAGGAAAACTCCGTGAAAATTTTATTTCGGTATTTTTTTTGGAACCCCGTTTCCGGTTTCTGGAAAAACACCCTCGATTTCAAAGAAACTCTTTAAGTTGGCATTTGCTACAAACAACTTAGCCGGCTACTCGAGGCCCGAAAAGGTCGAGTTTGAGTTGACAGGAAAGACATTAGGGGAACAGTTATCTGATAGGAAACGGCATTCGAAGTTGATTGTTTGTCCAGATAGGTAGTAGTGCTATTGCACGGGCCGTTTCTGAGCGGTCAATAAAGCCGTCAGGGCTGCACGCGGTGAAAGGTTTATGGGCCTTAACGTTTGTTGGTGGGAGGGAGTTAGGGGCACCATCAGTTGAAGGAGGGTGGAACTGGGATGGGCTAGGGGTGGTCATAGATTCCACCCACATCTCAAGGTAAAAGTTGGAATAAAAGAAACTTGACCAGAAGGTCGTTTGGGAAGATTTGCAGGTGTTTGACTGAGAGGAGAGGGAATGGGGATTGGTTGAAGGGAATTCTGAACTAAAGTATAAATGTACACTTTTTGTGTGATTAGTTTGTCACAGACATAATGAATTCATATCAAAAACCAAAACTGGTAAAAGGGGCCGCCAAGTTCCGAATGGTTCGGCCCTTCAAACGAGTGATATCAACACACCAAAACATTCGCCAAGTTAATCGCACCGCTTAATAGTTCGAAGGTTAAATGAAAACTTGAACATTGCTACCTTCGGTATTGCTACCATTGTTGATATCACTCCTTTGAAGGGCCGAACCACCCGGAACTTGGCGGCCCCTTAACTAGTTTTGGTTTTTGATATGATATCACTCCTTTTATTTGGTGTGTCGGCGCATTCTATTGGTAATGTTATTGGACAGCTGAAAGGAGTGTGTTGCGTCGGAAGAATTTTCCTGTTAAGTCTTACCAAGAATTAATAGGGTTGGGGGAGGAGAGGGCGCCATGCGTTTTATGTGGGAATTTCTACTCAATTTTCAGCCTAAAATTAAACCAAACTAAACGAAACTAGCTTGTATATAATTATTTTTCAGTTTGGCTTAGTTGTAATTTAGTTTAGCTTTAGATTTGGGCTAAAAAAAAAAATAATGCAAAAATTGCCAGATGGAACGCGTGGCGCCCTCTGAAAACTCGGATGGAACTAATAGGAATGAATGTAACACGTTTCAGTAGGGGGTCTCAAGTCACAAATTCTCCTCCCCAACCCTAAAAATTCTTGGTCATAGGGATGTTGGTTAATTGTTGTATGCTTGTGTTTGTTTCACGGTTAATGATTAGTTCATAATGTGGTGTTAGGATCTAAGAGTGGTGCTGATGGCCTTATAAGTTAGAGCTCCAAATAAACCAAACTAAACTATGGGATATTGTATGATATTATGTTTGTCGAAAGGACGCGGGAGGAGCCGAGCCTAAATTTAAAATTATTAGTATTAAAAAACGATTAAACGTATAAAATACGGATGTAAGCCCTACAAAACTTAAAGCTGTAAAGGAACAGATATTAGAAAAATACATGTAAGCCATCAGCATTGCGCTAATATGTGTAAAAGAATCTCCAGCGTCCCAGAAAACAAGCTGAACTTTCTTTTATACGTATTAATTATTTCCGAATCAGAATTTCATCTCAGCAAATAGTATTTAGGATAACTCTGATTAGAGAAAGGTTACACTCGGCCTTTATTTCAAAAGCCCACTGACATTGAAAGGTGGTGGCTCCCTCCCCTTGATTTGATGGGGCTTCCCCATACTTTGATGGTTATTTTGCATTTTCAGGCATTTCTTTTATCGTTTGTGATCAAGGTACATAAAATGTGTGCTGAAAATTTATGAAACGTGTTGTTGTGCCGTGATTTACGAGTTGTCCGGCCCTGTCAGTTGGCCGCTTACGTTCTTCGGAATTGCTAATGCTAATGGCTCTATTTTTTTCTTTATTTTAGGCAAATCACCAAAGAATTAATGGACCTATTAAACCAGGACCGTTCCCCTTTGTGCAATACACGGCCCCAGATCATCTTGGAACCAAACATCCAGCGCCACCTCACTCACTTTTCGCTCATCACACACGGCTTCGGTAGCCCCGCCCTGGTGGCGTCGCTAACCGCAGTGCAAAACTTCCTCACGGAGTCGCTCAAGTATCTGGAGAAGAACTACCCGTCGACCAACTCTTCGATGTCCTCGTCGTCACAAATGGACTCTAAGCCCAAAGACGTGGACGTCAAGAAGTAATATTATCGATACTAGTGCTGTAGGTGGCGCACGTCTACAATAGGCGCACCAAGAGATGTAAAGATCAGTGGTGGACTAACACATGGACAAGTGCAACAACTTCATACTGTTAACTACGTAAACAAAAAATGTAGTTTTCCCCATTGGATGCCACTGACTGGTGCGGGTGTTTTCATTGCAAAGTTTGTGCATTAATGTATTATGTTTTTACGCTCGTGAGTGTGTCACGACTGCGGTTATGTCCTTTGTGGGCAAAAACCTCCAGACCAGAGCAACTTCGAGTAAAGGAACAATGGAGTGTGAGCAAAAAGAGCAAAAACAAGAAGAGTAAAGCAATATGCAAAATGATTCTATTATATGTGCCAAGTAATACTCGAGGCCACTTAACTGTCCAGTCAGTCCTTTTGACTTAAATGGCTCAAGGATTCTCTTGAAGATATGGACAAAATAAATACTCGTTTACACCAGCAGGGCTGCCAGCCGGAATAATAAGTTAAGAAATAACAAGACTCGATAACTTCCGTTGTAGGAGAATGTGCCATTTATAATTCCTTTTCCATATTTCCCGCCGTAGAACCTCGCTCCGTTCAGCCATTTCGAAACCGTTGGTTGCAGTTAGCTGTTAGTAGATGACTCTGAAGCAAAGACGTTTGATTACTTGTATTAGTATGTGAATGTGTGCGTGTGAATGTGTGTACAAAAAAAAAAACTGTGTGACGTTCCAAGTGGTGTTCATCACTTCTTCCCCAATCATCTTCCCAAAACATGTGCCAGTGTTATTGTTTTTATTTAAAAAAAAAAGAAAAAACCTTCTGTTTTCATTGAAACCGTTAAAGGAAAATTCCATATTTTGAGGTCTTCCATTTTGTCTTCATTCTTAATATTATGATTATGTGGACCTTACTTAAACGAGCAACGCCAAAATGCAGTGCGAATCAATTTATTAGCCGCTAATGGTATTTTGTTCATTTTTTGTTGTGAAAGTTGAATGTGAAATTAAACCCGGGTGTTCCATGCCCCTTCGTAATCTAACTCTGCATCGTTGACTCCAGATCCACAACCGGATTTTAAATAGCCAACCGACTCTCCCCAAAATTTTGGAAAGGTTTCTTATTAGAATTTCAATGTATTTGTGCCACTCATAGTGAATTTCATCGTCATTCTTTATCTTCTTCAGTCTTGCGTTTAGAAAGGACCCATTTTAAAAAATCAAACGAGTTTTTGTGTATCAGTATTTCTAAACTCTCAGCGTTGTCAGTGTAGCGCCAACAGCAAGTCGCATTGCAGCGGCAGCCATGTTTATGCGGCCGCCATCTTGAACAGGCGGCCATCTTCCTCTGACGTCACAGCTGGTGTACAGACAAGGGAAAGTGACTTCGCTGCTTAGAAATAGTAATTTTGTGCGACATGTGATGCGGATGGCGACGTGAAAGCATTTTTGGTTCGCAAATCTCAGTGATAATGTTAAAAAAAGCAAGGACATTTTTACGTATGCATTCAGTGTTATGAATTAATATTATTATCAGGTGCAATCTATTGTGTTTTCATAATAATACTTATTATTATCAAGCTCATGTAATTATTATTTTTTGTTTTTAAGTATTTGTTTTTTCCTTTTTCTCCTCAATTATTTGTGTATACTTTCTAAGGTGATCTTCCGGAAGGATTAAGCAGTAGTTATATTTTTGGGGGAAAGGTAAAACTGAACAGATCTCTTGTGTATGTAAAATTGCGAGAAGGTTTGTACAGAGATGTTTTGCAATTGTGAAATGTGAAAAAGAAAAATTTCTTGATGCCGTTATTGTAGGTAGATGGTATTATTTTCTCTGGGATTCAAAGCCGGAGATCCCAAAAATTCACTTTTGCTGACTAAAAATTTTGTTTCCACTGGGAAAAAAAAAAAAAGTGGAAACTTCAGCCTGATTGGGTAACTGTTTTGAGGTCTGGAAATAATTGCCGACAAAAATTATTGTTAACGTAAACGTTGAAACTTAAGCCTTGTAGTAAGGTTGTACCCATTTTATATTTATTTTTATTACTTAATCTCTTCAAACAAAAATTTGAAGGTTTGTTTGTTTAGTTTCCGTTGTTATTTTGTTGTTTTCGAGAAACGGGTTAAGCGTACTTGTAAATCTAGGTTGTAGAAATTTGGAAATAATTTTACTGGTGTATTGAAACTGCTGGTAAAAATCACTGGCTTTAGCCTTTCTTGCAAGTTGAGTTTATATTTTAATAATAATTTGAATCATTCCTAGAACACTGGTCGCATTAAAACTATGCCTCAAAATAATTATGAATGGGCAGACCTTCTTTCGTTTGTAAGTCATCAGCTGAAAAAGTCAGTGTTGGCAGCTATATAACAAGATGTAAATTATTTGTTTTTGTTTTTTTGTTGTTTTGTTTTCATTTAAAACAAGTTTTGATCAAGTAAGTCTACTTAAGAAATGCTGATGGACGATAGGTTTCATTTTTTTCCAATGAAATACAGTTAAAAATTCTTATATCAAAAAATGAACTTTCTCCTAATTTGACATGCGAACACATTGTTATTAATATAATTCAGTAACATGAACCAATACAACTATCGCTGCGACATCTATTAAGATAATATTTATTAAGATGAATTGTGCCTAAATTCATTAAATTCATTTAATTCAGTAAATTACAAGATTTATTAGCTTACTTTTATGAACTTTGATGAAATTTTTAACCTGATTGTATCACATTCTTAAAAAAACTTAATTTTTTTTTAAGGGGGGGGGGGGTTCCCAACCAAATTCGTAAGTGTGATCTAAATAATACACACTAAGTGTATCTTGAGAAATGTAACAATAATTAAAAATTTTCTAAATTTTTTTGTCATTGAAATAGAAGCATGTTCAATTATGTTAAGTTATGCTTTTTTGTTTTGAAGCCAAAAGTTCATAATTTGTATTTTTAAGACGTATTATAACGGAATTAAACCGTATCAAGAAATAATTTATTTTCATTTTTCTTAGGTGTTGATATTAACAGGCAAATCTTCGGATCAAAGCTATGATTGATGTTGATGGTGGAATTATTGCAATAAATCTTTTTTGTAGGGCTGATTGTACATTAGAAATAATAAAAAAAAAAGATTCCATCATAACATTCCATTTCAAGACTTGAATGTGTTATTGTTTGAACTAGTGTTTTTTTTTATTGTTACTTTGTGGACATCATGCGGAATGATTTAGTTCACCAATGTTGGTTGTCACTCGCCAAGTGGCGAGGGAAATTGAGCGGTTGGCGGCTTGATTTTTACCCCGACTGGCTTGATTTTTACCCCGACTAGAAACAAGCAGTTTTCGTCGTTGCGTGCATAATTACATTGACTATCCAACCAAGCAAGCAAGCAATGATTTTACTAGCCTCTTTACGTGCTTGGAGAGTTGGATTATGAACACAATATTTAAGCACTTGAGTAGTAACACACCTGCTAAAACTATTTCTACATGGTGAGTGAATTTTAATACGTACTGACCAAATGACGAGCGCCACACAATACACATTCGTGCACTCCCGCACGAATCCCTCTCGCATGGATACACCAAACATCCAATGAAAGTGGTGAAACCAGCCCGAAGCCTTATCGTAGAACAATTGTGCATTTAATATCAATTAGCTCTCACCCACAAAGATCTCTAAACAGACTGTTTCGCCCTTGTTTGGGCTCGTCAGTAGAGAAAACTTTGTGGATGAGAGCTAGGCAACGCTTGCTAGGGCAAATGACAAGGGCAAAACGAATATGGTTTCAGCAAGCGAAATAGCAGAATCGTCTGCTTGTTTTGGGCTCCATTCTACTGAATGATTGACACCCAGGCCTACGACAATTTTTACCAATTGATCATTTAATATCAATTAGCTCTCACCCGCAAAGATCTCTAGACAGACTGTTTCGCCCTTGTTTGGGCTCGTCAGTAGAGAAAACTTTGTGGATGAGCTAGGCTATTTGTATTCATTCATTGCCTTTTGCATAGCGTAATTTTTCCAATACTAAAGTCAAACGGTTCTTTAGAATATAAAAACTTGGCATAAACTTACAATTTCCAATTGCAACATCTTCAGTAACTGTAAGGCTTTACGAACATTATGCTGTGAACATAATAAACATGGAGACTTTCATCCACAAAAGATCGTTGAATTGTCCGACATGGCTTTCAAAAGAAGCTGCAGTTGAGATAATTAATTCAGTAAACACTAAATAATTAATTATAATCTTAATGGTTTCAAGGAACAATTGTGTATCAAAGAATTAACAAGACAAATCACATTGCCTTCGTTTTTCAAGTGTTTTGTGTTGGGCCATGTGGCTTTAGGTTCAAACCTGCCATCTTTCTTTTGCGATGGTGGGGGTCAACGTTAAGATATATCGTGAATGAAAATAACATTTTTAAGCACAAAATAATTCAGACCAGGGCAACATCTGATGACGGAACCCCAGAGGCAGACTTTAAATACATTATTCTGCTAAGACATAGGGTCGCACAGGAGATCGCCATCGTCGTAACCCTCATTTAATGCACGGCGGTGACGTCATGCCAACACATCCCCATGCTAAAAGTGTAGCCGTTATATACGGTTAATCTGAAAACCCACACACGTGGCCGTGGGTTAATTTTGATAACTCACACTTTTTCGATAACCCACACATTTTTTTTGATAACTAACACTTTTTCCGCGCTCCACACAACCACTGCTCTACCACGTGACATACTTTGCAAAACTACCGTACACAAAACAAATTCAACCAACATAAATAAGCACATTTGCAACCTGCGACATTTATCGTACTAACACGAAAAAAAAAAAACCTCGCGTAGGCTACTATGCTAGGACCCCACCCGTGCAGGAATGGTCCAATCCTCCAACCTTTCACTCCGACAGTACTAAAACTAGGCTACAGACACTTGTAAACACACCTAAATACACTTAAAAACATACAATACTCAAGCGAACAGGACATTTATAACCTGGCGACATTTTGCGCACTAACACGAAAAAAAAAAGAAAAAAACCTCGCGTACGATGCTAGTCCCCTCCCCTCACCCCACCCACGAATGAATAGTCCAAGCTGAACCCCCCCCGACAACCTTTCGTTCCGACGGTACGAAAACTATCCTACTGACACCTTCTAAACATATTTAAAAACCTACGAGACTCAAGCGAATACAGCATTTTATACGCTATATCTTATTTAAACTAATAAAGCAGAAAAATACGGTTTTACCTTAAACACAAATGTCGGTGACTGGGACTGGATATAGGGACGTCCTCGCGTACGTGAGACTTTGGCAGACAGGAAGTTTAAACCGGAAGTTTGAGTTCAGGAATTTACGTCATAATTCACAAATAAAATTTTCAAATAAATTTTTTTTAATCTCAAATAACTAGACATGTTGGCTCGACGTCACACCTTAGCATTAAAACACATATCCGTGAATTAGACCGGGTTATCCCGAAATAATTGCTCGTCTGCTCGAAATACGGAACAGTCCAAAGATCTTGGGGTAGCAAAATCGAACTCGTGCGATTTCGCAACCCCTCGATCTTTGGACTGTTCCGTTTCTCGCAGACGAGCAATTATTTCGGGATAACTCGGTCTACTTCACGGATATCTATTACTTAAACCATAATTAAGGAGGTGGGGGGCGCAAACGACGGGGAATGCCAACAAACACGGACTTAAAAGCTGTAACCTGGTGAAACTAACGTGGAATTGGCAAGTTGAAGGCCTACTTGAGTACACATGTTAAAACCAACAAGCTGAGAAAGCCCCACAGTATGCCGAGCACTAATATTAGAACCCGGTGATGCGTTTTCGTTTAGTAAAAGAGTACATTCTTACGAATTCGAAAATTGCTGCACGCTAGGCTTGATTTTCTTTCATGGGTGAGAGCAAGGATAGGTTTAGGCACCAAAGACAAGACAAATGTTGGAACTACAGAAGCAGAGCTTTCTCATTGTATTGTAGAACAACAATACATAAAGGGCAATTACATCCATTTTGACATGCATGCTTTACTTTTGGATCATTTACACAATAACTAAACACAAGAACTGCGGTAAGAATACGTTACGTACGTCCGATACAACAATTTAATTATTGCATCACCAAAACACGACACGGAGACCGCCATTGTTTTGCTGGAACGTGCGGAAATTAATGCCGAACAACAACTACTAATTGTAAGGAAAACGTACCTCGTTTTCAACAAAGGACAAGTTTGAGTTAAAAATGTTGTATACAAACAAAAACGTCAAGAGTGCCGTTAAAAAAGGTTATATTATTGAAGTTTTACTTTACATGTTAAAACATAGGGCCTTAGGGCTTCGAGCAGATGACCGGGAGTGGTTAACGCTCGTTAAACCCTTTAACCCTTTTTTACATGTTAAAATGCAAACGGATAAAAATTGAGGATTTTGAATTTAAATAATGAAATGTACACTTGAGAAAATTGCACCTGTTTCAGTGTTGTTGTGCTTTAAGAATAACTTAATTCGTAACCAAAAACGAATTTACGAATTAAATTATTCTTAAAGCACAACAGCACTTAACAGATGCAATTTTCTCAATTGTAAAAGTGCATTTGATTATTTCAATTCAAAATCCCCAATTTTTATCTGTGTACATTTTAACAAGTAAAGTAAAACTTCAATCATATAACCCCTTTTTTTACGGCACACTTGATATTTTTGTTTGTCATCTGTTTGCCTTTTTTTGGGCACATTGGCTAACAAACGCTAATTTTCATTAGTTCTGCTCCGTCAGAAAGAAAAAAACACTTATCAGTGCCACGAAGTCCAAAATTTAGCTCGCCGAAAAAGTGGCACATTTCGCGACGTGCCCCGCCGTATTGTTGCAAGTAATTTTTTTATTTACAAAGGTGTGAACGCACACGCATGCAGTGATTGCTGCTGCCCACTTTGAAAAAAAGTTCAACTCAGCTCTGAAAGCCTGCATTCTACAAAATAAATAAGTCAATCTATCCAGTGGTGTAACTAGTGGGGGAGGGAAGCAAAGGGTCATTGGCCCCCTCTATAAGATTTTGAAGGCTTATTCGGCAAATTGGCCAAGTCACCTTTTGCATAGCTGAAAAAACTTGACTATCCCGAACTATGACGTCAAGAGTGCATAGAAATGCCGAAAATTAAGTATCTAGTACGAAAAACTCAAAGATTTACACTGCAAATTTTTTTATGCGTATAATGCAGTCAGCAAAACTGAATTTATAAAAATGTTTCCCACGGCACTCTACAAGGCCAGAAAATGCTGGAAAATAGCAAAAATGCATCAGCTTCCCCCGGACCCCACTGTGGAGCTTCACAATGCTTCTCCAGACCCCCTAGCAGTTGTTGGTTTCTCTCTCCATGCCATTTGGCTAAATGGCTAGTGTTGCCCCCTCAGTACAAAACCTTAGTTACACCACTGATTCTATCGTTTCTAGTTGCCAAATTAACAAGATAGCTTAGTTCGGTTTCAAGCTATGTGCGTTTAGTTGAATCACGGATTCTTTCGAACTTGTTTATTAAGGGTTGTGGCCCAAAGCCATGCACCATATACTATAGCTAAATACAAATTGAATGCCACAGAAGCTCCAGTCCTCCAATACAACACTACACCACTTTGTTCCTGATTTGTAAAACTGTCTCCCAGAACAACTGCATCATCTCTCCACCCAGTACACTATTCTATTCCACTCACCAGTGGGCACTTTCCAGATGTCACATGGCAGTACACTGAGCATCGCTGACGAGTACTAGGTTGGATCACCAAGTGATTCCACTTATCATGTCCCCTTTTTCCCCATCCACATGGCACAGCACACAACACTAACTACATCTCCAACATCACCACACAGCCCAACTCTGCCCCAAAGTGCACATACCCACTTCTCTCTCCCATTTAGGGAAAGGTCCGTGAGGACAACTCGAAACATTTCGACGTGTTATAAGCAGGTTGGCGTAACAACACCAGATAGGAACGTAGGAAAGCAGGAATGCATTGGGAACATGTCAGAAATGCACCTGAAATATCAGAAAAATTTGCCAAAAACACACCTGCTACACCTGAAAATCCGTCCTCAGGCAATACTTGACAATAGTGCGGATTTTCAAAAGAGACACTCTCCCTGTATTAATGGGAAAGCAAATTCCGAATAGTTGGGAGCCCCGAGGTCCAGACAGCAATTTTCTGACGCTGTAGCGCATACTTAGGACAGACCATCATCATATAAAAGTGATTTCGGGCTCACCCCCACAGCCTGTATGGAGGCTTTAACCCAGTCAATTGCAACAGTATCGTATACCGCCCGTATATCGAGAAAGACAGCAATCACTACTTGCTCATGGATCCATGCCTCCCTAATACTGGTCAGAAGAAGCAAGATAGTGTCTTGTGCACTCCTGCTGGGCCTGTAGCCAAACTGCATTGGAGCTAGGCAACAGACGTATTCCAAGCACCACGCAAGACGACGAACAAGCATGCGCTCAAACACCTAAAGCAATAGGCCTGTAATTAATCACGTTTGACCTAATACTCCCTGTCTTGTGTACTGGCACCAAAATGGTGTACATCCACGACTGTGGCACAGTAGCACCATCTAGAACATTTTGAAAAAGCGCAAGCAACTTAACTTGTGCATCTCGAGAAAGCCCTTTCAAATTCACATAAGATATGCGATCAAAGCCTGGTGCATAGTTTCTCTTACAAGCCTGTAGGGCAGCTTCATATTCCAAGAACTTCCATGGCTCATCACCTGCAAATGACCAGACCAGAGGCGGGTGGAATGGTGGACATGTCGTACTCGGGAGAGAGTGCACATTCGCAAATTTCTCATTAAATCGTTAGCCATATTTTCACCACGTAACACAACATGAACACTAGTAACGAAAGAAGTTGGGTCATAGACCCATGTCTGAGCCATCTTATGGTCTTGCTGACGCAAAGTGCACCACGCTTGGCCAAGAGATACCACAGAACCCACACGATCACACAAACGTTGGCCAAAACTGCTTTTTTCTCGCTGTAATAAATACGCAGACTCACTTGCTGTGCTCTTGTACACAAGCTACCGTTCTTCACTTGGTGAGCGATTCCATTTTCTAAATGCCTTCTGCCTATCACGCACAGCTATGGTGCACATGTAATTCCAACACAAAGGGCGTTTACTCCGAGGAGGGCTACTCACACGATATTGATTGCTACGGATGTTGCCACTAACCCATTCAGTAAAAATGCCATTGCTAACACGAGGTCTAGCTTTTCCTGTGCATACCACAGGTCTTCGTCATACCCCCAACCGGACGCAGAACAACAGAAAAATGATCACTGCTGCGCAAATCATCTGAGACATCAAACTCAAATTCTGCTGCAAGAGATGGTGAACAGGCAAAAAAGTCCAGTTCCGATTCTTGCATCTTGCCATTCTGCCGTATCGTGAAAGTTGGGGACCCATTCTTCAGAATGCCCATGCCTACTTTCTCTATTACCATAGCTAACCGCCTTCCTCGTGCATCCACGTGCACTGATCCCCAATCAAAGTGGTGACCGTTAAAGTCACCACCTACCAGACAAGGCGCCTGAAACTGCATAAGCCACATAACCAATTCCGTTGTCGATGGGTTCCCCATTGCATGCAAAAATGTAAGGGAAATCCAACGATCAGACACCCATGCTCGAATCGCACATGCATCTATCCCTTGGACGTTAACATGGATGTCAACCGGTAGGTATGGCACGGGTCATTTTACAAAAATCGCAACCTTCTTTCCTGAATACACAAAATCCTCCCCCAAAGGAGCTGCACTGACGCCCTGCATATTGCTCGCTTCTTGCACGCCTAAAATATGTGTGTGCTGCAACAACTGGTCTACTTCACTAATTTTACACTGAAGCCCTCGCACATTCCACGTTTCAATAGCAATGTTGAGGACAATGAGAATAATAGAAAATTCTGACCCACTATACATTCCCAAGACTATTCAGAACATTACAACACTCCCTACGCTTTCCCTTACTCCTCATCAAATTGCTGACTAAGAATAATACTTTGGCTATCAGCTATTTGTGACATTGAATCACCTGCCCCCTTCATCCAATTCTGGTGTTAGGTTAGGTGCGGTAACCATGCTGCACTCATCCTCTTCACAGATATGTACGTGCAAGTGCTCAGAACCAATCATGGTAACATCACTTAAGAATTTCAACTTCGACTTGATCCAATACCATTTGCATGGCTGTGTTTACTTCTGCAGACTGGCTTTCAGACTGCCGCTCACCATGACAGGAAGGCGGAGGGTTGCTTGCAGTTTTCCTCTTCTTGGATCCCCTCTTCCTTTTTGCAGATGGAGTGATTCATTGCTCATCTTTACCTTCCAAAGCATCTTGTTTCCTAGATCCGTCTTCACCCTTGTCTTTTCGCACCATACCCTTTGATTTCTTACTCACAGAATTAACGGCTGCCATTGACAGACTTGGGGCTCTATCATGCAAGGCACTGGGTCGCACTGCCGTTGCAACTGCTGGCGCTTGTTGCTGATGCCTACTCTGATCTCCTCTCTGTACATCAGTTCGCGGAGGAGGTGGTGGTTTGCCCTTCAGCTGCACGACGTGCATTTAACAGGTGTGGACAAAGTTGGCGTGGGTCTCTCCATACTCTACAAGTTGCACAAGCAATTGCCACACAGGCGCACCTGTAGTGCCCACGCATCGAGCACCTTATGCACTTAGGTGCCCGGTCACTCACAATAATAAGAGCCATAATTCCGCGAACATTCAGCATATCAGGTACGTCCTCGATTGTCGCCGACTCTCTCAAATGCAAGGTGATCAGTCGCACTCCCATTTCGCTGACCTCACGGCCGCGCACCACAAGTTTCTCAAAGGAATGAGCTTCTAGCAGTACTAGTTTGCCGAAGGCACTTGGCACATCTTGCGTCGTGATTCCTCGTGGAAGCCAGTGCACTCTCGCTTGTACCACTTGTTCATGGAGATCAAACAGTTCTATGAAAGACCCATTCAACTTGATTCTTGCACCCAGCAGTTGTCGCCTAGCTGCCACTGACCTCAACTCAATCTCAAATGCATGACTCGCTCTTAGGGAGCCTACAGCAGTTATTTCATGCGCTCCTACAACGCCTTCCACTGCAAGAAATATCTGCGTTTCTGTGTAAAGTCTTGGAGCTGTGTCGCAGACCATGACAACTGATGTCGGCATTTTTATATTCGTGAGGCCGCCACCATACAGCTTCAAAGCTTGCAGGTTCTTCGAGCAATATTGCATGATTGATGCTTCTACCTCACCTACTTCTTCTTCACTCCATCGTGCTCCTCTGTCCCCACTGTCTCCACTAACTGCCTCACTGAAAAGTCTTTGCACATTCTGCAAAACTGCTTCTCGTCCTGCTTCCTTCTCTTCATTTGCCTCTTTAACAGTCTTCCTACGCTGCTTTGTTAGCTTCCATTATTGTTGGCCGCTTCAGTCTGGCGACCATGATGGCTCTCCAACTTCGTATTTACACCATGCTTCCTCATATTAACTTCGGACACTCTATGCCTGGACGCCACCGGCATTACCGCTGCAAAAGTCTCCTCAGAGACCAGACCTCTATTCAACTCACTACCCGTAATAACCTTATCTCTTACCAACTCCCTCAGAACGGCATCTACCTGTGCAGCCATTTGAAATCGTGCGAAATGTTAGTTTAAATTTACACTAAATGTTTCCTCAATGTATGAGCGAATTATTGTTGGCTCAACAGCCATCGTTAGCATTTCTTTATTCTTCAGTTTATGTCTTGTGGCTGGCGTATGCTGATTGGCATTGTTCCCTAATTACAATGTTTCAAACAATGTAAAACAATAAAACTGATCCTTCAGGGTCCCGTAACTCCGGAATGGCTTGACCAATTGAAAAAAGTGGTCTCTTTGAGAATGAGAAATTTCTGGCTTACACCATGCTTCAGATTTCAGGTAGGTGCAGTAGCTTTTTCCGAAACGATGGCACCCCAATAAGAAGAAGAAGAACAAGAACAAGTGAAAGTTGTCAAATTTATGTGTGGCTCCCACTCTTGCACTGAATAATTGTTTAATACTAATTTACCTTCCATACTTGCCTACTATCTGGCCAAGTTTGTCGAAAATATCGATTAGGAATGGAGATATTAATACTTTTTAATTTTGCTAGTTTTGCTGCACTGAGGACTTCAACCGTACTGCAGAGTATGATAAAAAAAACATCGATGTTACTTACACCCATCTTGTGTCTAGTTTCATACAATATCTGGTGAACGCACTATTTGCTAGTATGCCCACATCCCTAACATAGTCAGCAACAGAAGAAACCAAGGAACCACGAGGCAAGGTTTTTCTAGAATGTTTACTGAAACAAAATAAGTGACGTAAAGGTAACAACAGCTAGTGCTGACAGCTTCAAAACCGTACAAACACTCTCATGAGGCGTTTTTAGAAATACTATCTGCTGACGTGTTAGTGTTTAGGTCCAAAAATGATTTTTTCCTCCAATTTGGTCATTTTTTTTTGTCCCTTTCACTTGTAACTATAAAATCTAACCACATCCCTAACATAGTCAGCAAC